>PVLC010000313.1:197921-237858 GCA_004027655.1 Graphiurus murinus
AAAAAAAAAAAAAAAAAAAAAAAAAAAAAAAAAAAAAAAAAAAAAAAAAAAAAAAAAAAAAAAAAAAAAAAAAAAAAAAAAAGATAGTGGGAAAAGACAAGAATGACAGGAATGTGTAAAGATCCATGTGTCAAGACTTGTGTGAACTATGTGTTAATTTTGCAATATATTTTCTTGAAATATATTTCTTGAACGAAGATCTCACTATGTTACCCCCTGTTGACTTTAATCTTGTGATACCAATGTTGTGATACCTCTGCCTCAGCCTGCCAAGTATTGGGATTATAAGCATACTCCACTGCACCAGGCATTGAATTCTTCTGAATCTCTGTAACATGTTACATAAAATAATTCACAACTAGGTTGGTAAAATTAGTTAATAATGACACTTTTTTGTGTTTTAGACTATTATGAAAACTACTACAGTAGGTAGAAAAAATCACTGGGATTTCATGGGACTATCTGACCAAAAATATTATAATACAATTTCTTTCATTTATTTAAACATACAGAACTAATTTGCACATAAAACATATACTAATATCAAACCTGTGTTAACTTTTAAAGAAATATGGATGTAGAAGTAAAACTGCCAATTAAATCTAAAATACTACATGAATCAGTTAATAAAAAAGTGATTATTCTCAATCATGTACAGAATTGTGCCAGATTGACTACACTAGTATTTAAAGCATGTTCTAGTACTTTTACTTAATTGTTGCATTCTTCCTGACATATATGTCTTTTTATTTTTACTTTTACTCTTTATTTTGTCAGAGATGTATGTGTCACAAAGCACATGGTAATATTTCCTATCTCTCTTACTGTTAACAACTAATTTGATTTGCTTTTCAGATGGATGAGAAAATGTATGTATCATTTTATTTCTATGGTTTATTTATTATTTTCCTGGTCCATATTTTTAAAACTATCATATATGAATATATCATTCTTATAAATTTTCTATATACTACATGTAAAAATTATCTCTCTAAAGACCTTAATAAACTTAAAGTGTTTGTAATGGTCAAAAGCAGTTTCCCCTTGAGATTTTATACTGTGACCTTTATGGTGAAGGCAAAAAGAAATCATGTTCTCAGATTTTATAAAGTATTTTATTGAGATAAATTTTGATAAAACTTTAGGATCTATTGAACATTTCAGAGATAATACAGAAAGAAAGTAGCAAAAAAGTAAAATGTCATTATTAATTAGTTCTTCCTCAATAATTTTGAATTATTTTATGTGACATATTTAGCATTTTCCAAATATTAGGAGAGAAGTTACGTTTTTCTTTCTTTGGTTGATTTCTTTTTAAATTTTCATTGCAAGCAAAGGACAAGAGAAGTATTGATGAAGTATTTTCTTTCTTGATTTTCAAATGAAAAATTACACAAATACAGTATATAAAATATGATATGCTTGTTTCCTGACTTTTTCCATATTAATTTATCATTTTTATTCTTAGATGATACTTGATTCTGAGGATATTTGTTTCACTGAATTTTTATGTGAGTAGAAAATAGTGTCCAAAAGTTAAACATTACATCCATAAAAATATTTAAGCTAGCTGAGCGTGGTGGTGCAGGCTTGTAATCCCAGTACTTGGAAAGCTGAGACCGGAGGATCCAAGTTCGTGGCCAGCCTCAGCTACCTAGTGAGGCCTTCCGAAACTTAGTGAGACCCTGTTTCAAAAATAATGATAAAAAATAGGGCTGGGGATGTAGCTCGGAGGTAGAATGCCCCTGGGTTCAATCCCCAGTACAGAAAAAAAAAATCTAATTCAAGCCATTGAAAACATGTTCAGAGGCAGCCATATTAGAGCTCTGAATAGAGGTTTATCTTAGCTGAAACAACAAATATTTCACAGAAAAAATGAAATGAAAAAGATATGCTTTCAGGCGCATTTACATAAGCCAGCTGCATCTATTCCCTAGTTTATATTATCATCACAATTAATTCTGAAAAATCGATTAAAAGAACATTTGGCAATCCTATGTGGTCATTCATGCAGTTAGAATGACTAGATCAGTCTCTTTTTTTTTCAGTATTTTGAGAAAATCCACAATCATAAATTATAGGTTCTAAATTTCACTCTAAATAAATGGAATGCACAACACAAATATACAGCTGCAGAATGTTAGCTAAAATATTTCTTTCATGTTTTTATATATTACAGAGTACATTGTTCATATTTTAATGCATGATTTCCATTTGTTATGCCACGCCCACATGTACATATCTATATAAATGTTCAAAGTGAGAGATTCCTTTATTCCTGAAACTTTTATTCAATAATATTTGACATGACTAATTTTATTTTATCTTTATATCAAATTTATTTTACACTGAGACAAAAGTTGTACATATCACTAATGTACCATGTGATGTTTTGATACAAGTATATGTTGAATAATCTTTATGAGAGTTTAAATATAGCTTTCATCTCAAAATTATTTTTTGTAAAATCATTCAAAACCATTCTAGCATTTTGAAGTGTACATAAGATCATTGTTATTAATGTTCACCATACTGTGTAAGAGTACATCAGAACTTCTTATTTCTAACTGTAAATTAGAATCCATTCATCAACCTTCACATCCTTACTACGTCCACCATTCTACTCTCGGCTTCTATGAGATCAACATTCTTGTATATTGCCTTTTATTTATTGATGTAGATAGTGTCAGAAACCTGGAAAATCAAAAGAATATCAAGGTCAAATATCAAAAATCCATAAAGGAATATCTGTACCATTGATATGAAAATAATAAGAATCCAAAAATATAGCTGAAGAGATATATTTAATGGTTTAGCCCGTATGCAAGTGGATCTGAAAACCACAGATCTCTGGATCTATGACAGCAATTGATTTTGAAGGCTTGGTCTTTTCTACCATGGCACATACACTAGAAATACAGATCATATTTGCCTTGTGAGTTTTTTTTTTTAATTTCTGCAGGATAAACACCTCTGAGACCATAAAAACTCTTACGGAGTTCCAAGGGACAAGAAAGAAAGCAAATTTTTAAGAGTAATGCTGAAAATAGTGTGAAAGAAGCCTGAAATTGTTGAGCTGAGATTTTTTTGTAACAGCAAGGTGTTGGTGAGTTCAAGATTGACCAATATAAGGAGACGGGGTTGTAGCTTGTAGGTAGAATGACCCTGGGCTCAATCACCAGTACCCTCCCCCCCAAAACCCCAAAAGGAAACTAACTAATTTATTGCCAGCATCGCCACTGCAAGGAATGCTTTAAAGGATGATCTTCAGAAAGAAATCATATAATAAATTCAGACTACAAGGAGTGATTAATGGATATATATATATATAGGCCCATTTTTATTTTAATTTTATTAATATTCAGTTGATTATTTAAAGAAAATACAACCAATGTATTCTGTGGTTTATAACACATGAAGTATTCTATATGATAAAAAATGATAAGAAAATTAGAAATGGGTAAATTGGATTGACAAGATGATTCTAAAGTTTATTTAAAAATCCAGAAAAAAAAAAGAAAAATTTGACTGCTTATACTACTTGTTTTAAAGATTGACAAAGTTATCATATTCAGTGTGGTAACTGAAAAAATAAATAAGTCAATCAGACAAAATACAGTCTGTATATAAATCCATAGATAAATAGATATTTTATTTTCAATGCTAGTTCCAAGGTAGGTCAATGTTCAACTGAAGGTGTTGGAATAATTTATTTGGAGAAGCAGATCCTTTAATAAATATGGTAGAATAACTAGATGACTGTTTAAAAGTTATGCACCTGGTTCTGACCTCATGCTACATACAAACATTTTGAGGCATATCACAGATGTACATGCTAAAATTTTAAGACTCCTAGAAGAAAATCTAGAATATCTTGGCCACCATTTGTGTAGGCAAAAAATTTTAAACAAATTAAAAAAATAAATACTAATCATAAAAGAAAAATATAATAAGACATTTCACTTCATTAAAATAAGTGTTTTTTCCAAAACAAATGAAAAAGTAAATGTCATATTCAGTGAAAATATTTGCAGAACATTTTTGTGACAAAGGATTTATATCTAGAATATCTAATGAGCTTGTACAAATCATATTTTTTCAATTAAAGTGAACATAAGACTTGATTAGTCAAATTGCAAAAGTAATAACTGAAGATGGCTAGTAACAGTACAAAAAGGTGGTGGGCACAGTGGAATATACCTCTAATTCCAGAATTTAGGTGGCTGAGAGAGGAAAACAGTGGATTTGAAGTTAGTCTCAGAAACTTAGCAAGACCCTCAAACTTAGCAAGACTCTGTTTCAAAATGATAAAAATGGATACGGATGTAGGTTGGAGGTAGACCACACATAGATTCAATTCCCAGTAATGAAAAGAGTTTCCAATATCATTATTTATAATAGCCCAAACCCAGAAATACCCAAACACAAATCAACTGGAGAATGAACAAACAGGTTATTGATAAATTCATAAAAAATCACTTAGCAATAAAAAGGAATGACATATTGACAGATGATCAACATGTTGAACACGTATCAAAGTCAAAATCATGAAAATCCTATCCGAAAACATCTATTTAGAAATAGGCAAGCCATAACTTTTCACAACTAAATTCTAGAGACTATACAGTGTGGCAGAACTGAGACATGAATCCCCAAATTATATATCTATGTGCCATTACTAAATATCAATCACTAAGCTCTGAACTCTATAAGTAATTATACTTCTTAGACCACTGATTCACAAACCTTGTTGCATATCAGCCTCCCCAAAGGAATAGTAAAGAATATTGGTTTCTGTCCTTCCTAAACTGAGAACTGGAAAAATAGTTTCCCACACAATCTTCCCAGGTAGCCACAATGTTGAGTTTGGAAACAATTAATTTAGCTAACTTCAGGAATTTCATTGGTAAGAGGATTTTCTACCAGTGGCACAGATAGTGTCCCTCTCATCCAAAAGAGGAGAGAATGAGTTTTCTAGTGGAAAATCAGAATGATTTTATTTAAAGTACGAGTCTGGTCAATAGAAAATGTTTGAAAAATAAAATGTTTTCTGTTGGGCCCCAATTTTCTTCATTTGTCTGAGATTGACCTTTTATGATGTGACTCTATGCCCATTTTCACTTTTTCACAACTAAATGAATGATGTAGCCTCCAATTTGTCTCTTCTACCTTAATATCCTCCTTCTTTCTGATTGATCAAATACCTTACAATCTAAAACATCGTTCCAATTTTCTCAACATCTTTTGAAACTATTGCAAGCAAAACAAAATTAAACCTAACCCATCACCTTGCTGAATATATGTACCTTATTTTCTTGCATAGCATTTAATACTCTACTAAGGTAAAAGATTTACCTGCTAGAAGAGTATTTCTCTTTTTAACAGATATTCACAAAATCCATAGGTTAATTGTTTCTTACTGTGGAGAGTAAAGCTTTCCCTAATTTTAAATAATATTTATTTTGGTCCCATTATATTAATTTATAAAAATTGTATATATCAATAATTTATTTGCATTTTTGGGATTTTATGTGAGCTGCTTTGAAGAAAAACTGTGAGAGGATCTGCATTATTGTTATTTCAAATTATAGTTAATAGAAATGATGAAAACATTTACTTTTTTTTTTTTTTGCAGTACTAGGGATTAAACTCAGGGGCATTCTACCTCTGAGCTATATCCCCAGCCCTATTTTTTATTCTTTATTTTGAAACAGGGTCTCACTAAGTTGCGGAGTGCCTCACTAGGTAGCTGAGGCTAGCCGCGAACCTGGATCCTCCTGTCTCAGACTCCCAAATGCTGGGATTACAAGCATGTGCCACCATGCCCGGCTAAACAATTACTTTCATTCTTAGCAAATAACTGTTCAGATTAGTACTCATTTTCATTTGTATTGTTTTAAATATTCACTGAACTTCATTTCTGTTTAGAAAAGGACTATCATCACCCAGAAAACCATAAAGCTTCAAACTGTTTCTGAAAAATATCCTTCAATAATGATGGCATAACTCATAAAGGCCTTTTGACCTTGGCTTTTAAGTTATTTACATTGTGTAGTTTAAAACCACACACTATAGGAAGGATGTAAAAAGCTAAGTGACTTGCTACCTTAATGTTAAAAAGCAGTCTTCCCAGCAAAGGTTATGTGCTCTGTGCCTTTATTTCCAGTAAAGCTTTCTTTATTCATATCACATTAATAAAAACCAACCTTCATTTACACAAATAAACCATAAAAATTAAAGAATTATATTGACCTATAACTTATACTAAATTGTGAGAATAAAATATGCTACATTATACATTTTAGTATAAGGACAGGAATAATCTTTTATTATCAGTTTGGTTTTATTATCAGTTTTGATTAATGCACATAAGTGATGGCTTTTCCCATCCTAAATTTACCTTTTAAATTATTCTTAACTCTGAATCATAAAAATGCAGCCAACTAGAACCAATTTTATTTTTTTTAGGTTTATGAAAAAACTAACAAAATATCTAAATTTTAAATTATTGTTATCTATTAATATGCATTTTTATAACTTTATTATAAATGTTTTGTTATAGAAATAATTCAGAAAATGCAGAAGTATAAGAGTTTAATGGATTAGAAAATAAAGAATATTTTCTTTATTGCTGTGTTGCTTTCACATTGTGCCTTTACTTAAGTATTGATACTGAAAACACTTTCACAAGGAGAGTGATTTATATTATTCACCTATCTAAAAATAAGTATTGCATTCTTTCAACTAAGACTCATTTCAGATTCGCTTGATATATTTCCTGAGGAATAATAAATTTTATAATATTAAACAAATAACCAGACATTTATTAAAAGTCCACATAGTAGTCTAAAACTCTTAGGCCTACCTATGAGTACTAGATATATAGGTAGGTGTTCAATCACTGTTTTTTTTTTTACTTGAAGTATATGACCTCTGTCTAAATTCAGCAGATTCTCATTGAGGAAATAAACTCTGAAATCTGATTATCATATAAAATAGCAAAATTTTGATAATATGTAATTGTTAAATGTATTTATATAAACTATAATTATTATATAATTCTGAGAATGGTGAATTTGCTACATTAGAGAAATACTTTATAGAGGAACTGGGCATTGAACTTGCCATTGCATAAAAGCATGTAGAAATTGAGAGATTAAAAGAGGTATAATGTTCTCTAATTACACTGAAGTAACATAAGTTCAGTTAAATATTGAATGTAATTCAGCAATAGAGGAGACTTTAATATGTTTATTAACCACATAGATGAACTAAAGTAAAGTTCACATATGAAGTCCATTTGCTTTTAAAGCTGTGAGTGTAAGGTGGCTAATAAGATAATAAACACAATGGAATTCTAGTCAGCCATAAAGAACAACAAAATTATGTAGTTTGCACAGAAATGGGTAGAACTGGAGAATATTATGCTGGGTGAGGTTAGTCAGTAACAAAGAGTTGAAAGGTTGGATGTTCTCCCTCAGATGCAAAAGCTAGGGAGAAATTGGGTCATAGGAAGGAATGCAGACAAAGGAGGAGAAACCTTAGTGAAGTGAAAGAAACCTTAGTGAAGTGAACTGAGGGAGACAGAAGTGGGGAGGAAGACCTGAAGTGTAAAACATCTCAATGTATACCGTGTACATACACAAACTTATCAAAGTAAATGACTGTGCTGAACATAGGAAAGAGGGGAAGGGGACGGAATAGGCTGGGAACGGGGGGAGGGCTCCATGAATATTGGGTGTGTGTATGCCTCTATCACCCTAATGCTAATCCAGCTCCATTAAAGTAAAGAAATAGTATAAAGGAAGCTGGACATGGTGGAGCACTTGGGAGGGTGAGACAGGAGGATCTCAGGTGTGCAGCCACCTCAGCAACTTAGTGAGGTCCTCTGAAATTTACTGAGACCCTGTCACAAAATAAATAAATAAATAAATAAAACAGGGCTAGGGATGCAATTCAGAGGTAGAACGTCCCTGGGTTCAATCTCCAGTACCACACACACACAAAAAAGCCAAATAATAATATAAAGAACAATATAAGTTTTCTACTTCTACCAAAATACAGACACAGTCTAGCATAGAAATATTCATTGGTTCGTTATTCTAGCTGCGACCCATTCTGTTGTCACAGCAGAGCTCTGGATGTCAGCCCAAACAGATTAAATGTTAATTCAATACTGTACAGAGGCATTCTGTTAAGAGGCATTGAGACTTAGATCTTTGAACAGAGGAAAATGTTTTGGTATGTTGATTTAAGAACTCATATGCTCGTGCCATCAAGAATATAATCACCCCATGATTTCATGGCATTTCTAATAGGTCAGCTGGTGTCCTAAGAGAAAAAGTTAATGACTGCATGATTTCCACTCAGCTGGACTTTTCCCTCAGATCACAGCTAATTGACATGTAATTCTAGTTTCTATTTAGCCTTAAGAATGAGTTCCTCATTATATATATCATTGAAACCTGTTAAATAAATCTTGTGTGGGATTATTGCATAGAGGTTAGATAAACAGTTGTTTCTCGTGAATTGTTTATATGGACAATTTTATTACTCTTGTAGCTGAAAAAAGGGGTAAGGCCGGGCGTGGTGGCGCACGCTTGTAATCCCAGCATTCGGGAGGCTGAGACAGGAGGATCCGGGTTTGAGGCCAGCCTCAGCTACCTAGTGAGGCACTCCCCAACTTAGTGAGACTCGGTTTCAAAATAAAGAATAAAAAATGGGGCTGGGGGTGTAGCTCGGAGGTAGAATGCCCCTGAGTTCAATCCCCAGTACCACAAAAAAAAGAAAAAAGGAGTAAGAAACACAAAATTTCTTATCATTTTTAGCTAGTAGCCTATCACTTTCTGTCCTTTAGTTTCAAGTACAGATGTTATTAATACAGTCCACAAACTCTCCCATAGATAACTCTTTGACTTTCATGTTTCAAGCAGCCTAAATACATATATTAGTCTGTTAGTTTACCATATCATTCTTCATGGCTAGTTTAGCATCCAAATAGCTGCATTCTTTTCATTTTTTTAAGGGCATAGTCAAGTCTTAAACATTTTTATATAAAATACCGACTGCCACATATACTGTACCATGTGCCACATATACTAATTAGAATGTTTCAACTGTTTGTAAGAACATTTGCATATTTGATATATGTACTGCTTATAGAGTACAACGCTTAATACAAAAAAGAAATATAGAAAATTGTCATATAGAATCAGAAATGTGTCTCCAAAAACTTCATGACATTTTAAGATTAGGGTATCTATATTAGTCAACCTAGAATCTGTTTTGTTCCAGGAAAATTGCATGTGAACTTTCATTTATAATTAATGTAAACAAGAGAACATAAAATCCAGAAATTAAAAATCTAATTTAAGTAGATTCTGACTCTACTCAAATGCAGATACATCTTTCCTCAGCAATCTTATTTTTTCCTTACTATCCTAATTCTACATGATATTTGACATTAATCCAGTCTTAATTCCCTGTGATCCTTTGCAAAGATTTTAAGAATTTTCAGGTCTTATTCTTTCTGAAATGACTATCAGCCAATATTTAATTATGATATTTTCACTGTGATTGGGATATTCCTGTATGCATCATATGATTTTTGTGCTTTGATTGGTCTTCATGGTTTTTTTCTGATTCTAGTTAACTTTAATCATGAGGATATATTCGCTCAAAATATTTCTCTGGACAAGAAATTACTTTCATGCTTTTTCACTTCAGGCTATGAATGTAGAAAATATTAACAAATAGAAACTGCCCAAACCACATTTCAAAAAAAAAAAAAATCTTGTGGCCTTGGAGGTACATCTCCCTTCATTTCTTCCTGCTAAATTCTGGAAATAATACATCAGATAATTATAGAAGGACTGTGATAGGTTAAAAAATAAATAAAAAAGGCACGGCAGACTGACTAGGGAGCCTAGGACTGAGGAGTAACACAGTGATCCAGTGCTTCACAATGTTCCGTGCAACAGAAGGGTGAGCAATTCTGGCCTGACATAACACAACATCTAACACAACAGCGAAGGATGGCCCAAGCAGAAAGTTTCTCTTCCAGATGTAGTAAGAACACCAGAAACAACATCAGGCAGCCCTGCTGGCACCAAGAGATAATATTCTGCTATCAAAAAAATGGCTCAGATGAGGAAAGTATTCTTTCCCAATGGGCTGCATTGACCACCTAGAAACACCAGCTTGGTTTGGGGATGTGCCCTCTATTACTATAGCTGAGAGACTATCTTCCCCAACCAGGGATGATAAGATGGGGAATCCCACTGGAAGCAAATGACTAAATGGAATGATTCCAGTATGAAAATTTCTTCATGAATGCAGAGAGAGTAATTATGTAAGTTATTCTAATAAGGAATTTTCAGTGAGGTGACCTAGGACAAGAACTTGCTTAGAGAGATACTCCATCCATGTGACCCCAAATCATCTGTCACCAAAATAGAGACAATAAGCATTCTAACCAGTAAACATGCCTCTACATCACGAGAAGCAGCATCAGAGATCAGAGGGTGCTCTGATAACACCAAAAAAATTATCCCAAAAGAGCACTAGAAAACTAAATTCTCATTAAAATTTCTGTCTAAAAATGAAGACCTTGCTAAATTTAAGCCTGATGATTGCCTATTAGAGTAGAAGATTGAATTCTTATCTAGAATTCTTGCTTACCATAATATTCAAAGTATTTAGGATGCAATAAAAAATCAGGACCACCATACCAGAACAACTCCACTGAGAAAACAAAATCAATACAGGACAATACCAAAGTGATCAGATATATGAGCTATCTAAAAAGGATTTTGTTAGCTCTCATAAAATTTCTTCAACCACAATTACTAATTTCCTCGGAACAAATGACAAAAATAGAAAATTTTACAATAATCAGAGGAGTAATAAAGAACTAAAAAATTAGAGAACTGAAAAATACAAAAATTAAAAAAAATTAAAAACTTGTTAAAATGGCTCAATAGTTGAGTGGAGATAACAATGAGGAAGGTCAGTGAACTTGAAGATACATCTGAACAACACAGAGAAGATAAACTGAGGAAAAAATGAGCATTTCTGGCATGATACTAAAAGATCTAATATTTACATATTTGAAGTTTTAGAAGGAGAAGAATGAGTGAGGTTGAAAGAAATAAGGTTGAAAATAAGCAAACTTGGTGAATGACAAAAATATAGATTCAGTAGCATAGCCAACTCCAAAGAGAATAAAAAAAAGAAGTCCGTGTCTAGATACATTATACTTATCTGAAACCCTTCTGGTTATGTATATACCAAATGGAAAATCTCACTGTCCCTTTTTTGGAAAAGGGATATAGTACCTTTTAGTTTACCACCCATATCATACCATATAGTTTACCACCCATATTGTATACGCACACATACAGACAGCTATTTTGAAAACATTTTTAATGTTACAAAGCTACAAATACAGAAAAATATCCACCCACCATTTACCTACCACCCAAAGTTAAAAAAATGCTTCTATTTTCACATTTGCTTCAGATTAAATAAAACACCATATCATCAGGAAATATGTTTTGTTCATCCTCAGTCTTATTTCCCAAATTCCTTATTGGAAACAAAAATATTATGAAATAGACATGTACACTTGTGTTCAATGTTTTAAAACATAGTTTTACTACATAAATATTCTTAGTATGTATATTGGTGTGCTTTATAATTTTGCATGTGTCTATATGCATCATACTATCTACTTTTGTACAATTTGCTTTATCTTGCACAAATTATGTGCTGGGAATATATTTTTCATACAGGCAGTTATAGCTAAATTTTAATTTCTCCAGAGCATTTGGTTTTATTGAATATGTTAGGTTTGTTTTGTTTTTAATGTGCTTATGTTCTTACTACTAGATGTGTTTGAGGATTCTGACTCTTAGGCAAATCCAATGTGTCATTTTTTTTAGGTCTCACCATAGGCAATTACAAAGGCTTTAGTTGACAGAATTCAACGTGAAAGTTGCCCTCCCAGCACCAGATCAGGGACATAGCCAGGGCATTGCAGTCTCTGAAGGGAGTTATACTCAAGATCTCAGGCTCCCTGGCCGGTAATGCTCTTTAAATATTTGCATTCCTAGACCCAGTACCATCATTTCTAGATCTCTGTTTCTGAAGCCTTTAGCTGAGTTTCTCTGCCAACATCACCTTATGGGAATATGAGGGATGAGAACTTACAAGACTCTTGGTACATGACAACTCCATTTAAACTCCTGCACTAAGTCACTTGCCCAAACTCTAACACGGCTTACAGCAGCATAAAGCTATGTCCTTAGGATGACCTCAGCCCACCATTAAAATGCTTGCCTAAGAAAGCTTGATGCTGGGAGGAAATGTATCATTTGTTCTAGCCAACACCTGATGATATGCTCCAGATCTCTCTTAGTGCATTTACTAAAAATGGCTTAGGGTTGTGAGCAAATGCCCCTTGCAACTCAGAAGCATCTCTTTCAAGGACTTGAGAGCTATTCCTTTGAAACGTAATCATCAAGAAAGATAAGACTTCTCTCTTTCAGTCTCTGTGGGAGGATAAAATTTAAACTTTGAGAACTACCAGCTAGCAGACACAGCTAGCCTAATCACACTTACACTGACCCATACTTTGCACCTTTTTACTTCTCTGATTCTACTGAGCTTCTGAACTCCTCCCTCCATTATTCTCCCTTTAAAATGCTCAGCCTGTTCTGCAAAAATGGAAATGGAGCTCAGCTCTTTCCCCTACTATCAGTCCTTATAGAATAAAGTCTGATTTTATTGTTTTAATGAATATCTGATGATGATTGTCTTTGAGAGAGGGAAACACTGAACACATTCTCTCCCCTTTGAAAGACTACTTAGTACTTTGCACTCTTAGCCCTTTCCTCTTTCCTTCCTATCTGTTCCTGTGTTCATAAAAGAATCAGGGCCTTTTGTTCAAAGATCACTCAACCATGATGACCCCCTCATCTGTGCCAATCCACCTGAGCCTCAACTAGTGTGCTGTTCTATGAGGAAAAACAGAACAAGGAAAGTACGAATTTTTCTCATTTATTCTCTCTCCTATAACACTGCAGAAGAAAATCAAAGACTAAACCTTTATTTTTTATGTTGCTTTAATCAGTTATTCTGACACCTGATAACTCCACAATCTTTCCTGTCTCACATGAGTTTCTGATGGTGTTAATTGCTTCATTCTTTGAAAAACTAGTAAAATGGCTCTATCTACTGTCACATAACATATATTTTTTTTATGTGCGAGCTTGTCTATTGTAGATAACTAGGAAAGAAAAAGGCTGTAATTTATATGCAATCTTACTTTCACTAGATATTTTCCAATTGCATGTCAAGAGGGTTGTACTAATTACACTTCTATTAACAGTAGGTGAATGTTCCTAATTCTCCATATTAGGGCTGGGGGTGTAGCTCGGAGGTTCGGAGGTAGAATGCCCCTGAGTTCAATTCCCAGTACCGTAATAATAATAATAATAATAATAATAATAATAATAATAATAATAAATAAAAAAGGTCTGGGGGTGTAGCTCAGAGTTAGAATGTTCCTGGATTCAATCTCCAGTACCCTCCCCAAAAAGTAAGTCACAGGTTCCACCCACTTTCAACTGAGAGAGTACTCCAAACAGAGATGGATAACAGAAGGCATAGGTAATTGGGAACTACATTGTTTCTTCTCAATACAGAAAATCAGTTGTCCTGTCACAATATATTCTTTAGTTAATAATTTCCTTTTTTATTTTATAATTCAGTTACTTTTCATATGTGTTCCTTACAAACTAAGAACATGACTGATTTTCCAGTAATTAGTAGAGTATTTTGCATATAGTAGGTGGCTAATATGTGTTTATAGAATTCATCAATAGAGTAGTTTGGAAATAGTGCCCTATCTGGGTGGATTGGGGCTATAACTTTTGGAAATCAATAAATCAATAAAGATAATTTTTTTCCACTGGGCTACATGGTACTGATATATGCTTCTCATTGATTCATTATAGATTAATTATTAAAACATCTTCTAAAATAAGTCTGAACCTTGTGTACAGCCAGATGTTAACTTTCTACTTTAATGGATACTTGCCATCTCTCAATTTATACCTTAATGTCATATTTACTTCCATCTTCTGGCCTCTGTTTTACCTCTTTTAGTAGACTTTTCTTCTTTATTTCTAGTAATTCAAATATGATAGCCTATTTTTCACATCTGCAGAAGCCTTTCTAATCTTTTTTTTTTGTTTTGTTTTGTTTTGTTTTTTGTGCGGTACTGGGGATTGAACTCAGGGAGGGGCATTCTACCTCTGAGCTACACCCCCAGCCCTATTTTTTATTCTTTATTTTGAAACCGGGTCTCACTAAGTTGCAGAGTGCCTTACTAGGTAGCTGAGGCTGGCCGTAAACCCGGATCCTCCTGTCTCAGCCTCCCCTGTACTGGGATTACAAACGTGGGCCACGACGCCCCGCTTCTAATCTGGTTCTTAATGACTTTTGTTCTCTGAACTATTGCACTCACTGTGTTAGCTTTTCATTATTATAGAGAAACACCTGGGATAATTTTCAAAAGGAAAGACTTATTTTGGCTTACAGGACTGGAAGTTTTGGCCCATGGTCATTGTCCCCATTGCTTTTGGGCCAGTGGTAAGGTTCACATCAAGGGAGGTGGACATGGAGAAGGAATCTGCTTACCTTGTGGTTACTGGGAAGAAAGAGAGGAAGAGCCATTGCCTTGATATTCTTTTCAAGATCATGCTCCCAGTGACCCAAGACCCTCAGTGAGGCTGTACTTTGAAATGTGTTTGTCATTACCCAAGTAGACTGGCGAGTGTAACAAAGAAAGTGGTGTAGAGTTGAAATGTAATGTGAATTTTATACTCTAAACTTGGTATAAGGGGAAAGAGGCATCACTAGATTTAGCTGGATGTATGCTGCAGCTCTGCTCTGAAAATGAGAAAAGAAGACTTTCAAAGTCCTTATCATTTAAAAACTGCACATCACAAAGGAATATAAATAAGGAATGATATGGTGTGGATAGATGCTGATATTTTTAGGTTGGTGGATTTGTTCGGGATAGAAAAAGAGTTTTTCTGATTGCCAGAATTATAAATAAGTATTTCATGCATTGAGTTCTGTGTTTCTCATTTCTTAGGAACTGCATATTCAATAACAACAATGTATTTAAACAGCTATAAGGTCAAGGTAATCCTTTTATCTGTGTCAAAATACATTAATTAAATTTGAAGGATTTATAAATCAGTGAATTTTGCTCCCTAACATTGAAAATAGTTCCATTAAGTTGGTTATAATGAACATTTTGTTATATTCTACATTTATAAAAGTATTTAATAGGTGTAATAAATTTTTTAAATGTATATTTTGGAGCGGATGTAAACAAGCTCAAAGAGAAAGATACCAATTCTGAGTGAGGAGGTAATAGCACAATAGGCCACAATATTGCAAAACAATTCCCAATTCCCTCTAAGGGACAATTTCACAACATTAGCACATAATTAGGTGAATCAGGGAGGCTTAACAATAAATACTTTTAATTATCTTTGGAAAGACCTGTCCAGATGATCATTGCCAAGTGTAGACTTCAGACAGAGCCTGTGCACAGTGTCTGCTGTTGTGAATTGCAGGAATGCTTCAGTGAACTCATCTAACTCTCTTTATTATGCTTTAAACATTTAAGAAGAAAATAAAAAAGGGATACTATACATAGCTTAATGTCCTGGCAGTGTGTATCCCTGGGGCATCTGCTCTTATTCAGAAAACACTCCAGGAATCAGTGAAGGATGAATAAACGAGGGCACTAAGAAACAGGACAAAGGTGACAACTGAATAAAAGTTGCTACAGGCTTTAACCTTAAAGTATTGAAGTAAAAAAAAATCTGCTGAATTTTGGTGGCAATATATGTGACAGAAGCCTGAAGTAAAAAAAAAAAATCTCTAAGGTATTGGAGACATAGAAGGGCCAGATTAGAGGTCCCATCTTTCCGTTCCTTCGGAGTAGTGAACAGGTCTATTTCTTTGTTAACTCCACAATATCTAGTACTCGTCTTTGTGGAAAAAGTCCTTAACTGACAACTGAAACATTTTATAGGGGAATTGAGCAGAGTAGAAACCTAAATGCACATTTTCCTATCCAAAAAGTCATTCTAAATGGCTAATTTTTACTCTTGTTTGAACCTATTCAAATAACCACTCCTGATTTTCTTCTTTAGAGTTAACCAAAGAGTTTTTAGCTCTGCCTTTTCTCGCACTGTCCTGTTGTAGGAGGCTTTGCTCCATGGAGAACAAGAGACAGAGGCTGGAGTAGGGTATAGCAGGTGTCTTTGTTCACTGGTGAGGCCCATAGAGCAAAGCTCCACATCTAAGCCCTGAGTATCATCAACATACAGGTTATATAACTTCAGCAGAATGAGTTTGATTGGATCAGTAACAGGCAAGGGTACCAATACAGGGGCTCAAGTCAGGTTTTAATCTCTCCTTCCTGAGCTAGATTTTCTGTATTAGCCTCCACATGGCCAGGACTAGGACTGGTTAACATCATCTTAGGCCCCATATGGTTGGACCTGGGCGGCGCCATCTTGGGCCCCATGTGGTTGGGACTGGGTGGCACCATCCTGAGTTCCTGCGTCATTCCCCACTTTGAGACCCTTGGATTGATGTTTATTTATTTATCTATTTGTGGTACTGGGGATTGAACCCAGGGGCATTCTACCTCTGAGCTATACCCCCAGTCCTATTTTTTTTCCATTATTTTGAAACAGGGTCTCACTAAGTTGCAGAGGGCCTCACTAGGTAGCTGAGGCTGGCCGCGAACTCGGATCCTCCGGTCTGTCTCCCAAATGCTGGAATTAGAAGTGTGGGCCACCACACCCAGCTGGATTGATGTTTAATTTAGGGTCTCACACTTTGAATTTTCATCCTTGTGGCTTCTGTGAAGGGGCTGGTAGTGATACACCCACATATGGTGGGCAGTCGTCTTCCAGGCTATTGAGGCCTCAACCCTGGCAGTGATAGTGTATTTGAGTAATGGGATTAAACAGGGCAAGAAAAGGAGTATCCCTAGGGTCATGGAAACAGTGACAGCCAGGGGCTTTTAGCCCCCAAAGACAGAGAACCATCCTCCAAAGACACTGTTTATATCCCAACCCTTCCAAGTCTGGACAGGGGCACGGGCAATCTTTCTTATGTTATCAGTGATGCCGGTTACAGCCTCCCCATTATTGTCTTTCTTTAGACAGCAGTTAATGAAATTAAACTTTCCACAAACCCCTCCTCCTTCAGCTGATAAGTGATCCAGGTCAAAGCAGTTTTGGTACATGTCTGTTCTCATTTGCTCTTGTTGATTAGCCATAAGCTCCAGCACAGTGGCTATTTGGTTAGTTATGGTCTCTATAACTGCCTGGCACCTCCTAATGAGGTTTAGCATATAAATAGCCCAGGTGACTGAACCATAATATTGGATGATTCCCTGAGGTGGCCACCCATCAGCGTTCCATTGCTGAATTCCTCCTATCTCAACCATACAGAGATGCCAATATGAGGTTTTGGGGAGTAAATCATCAAATGAAGGTATGCCCCAGGATTCACCAATGGTGTTGAGGAACAGAAAAAAACCTGGTCAGGAGAACAGGTACCAAGAGAACAGTGCTGGTCTAGTCACTGGGTGAGGGAGTGGAATGGGATCCAGAAGGAAATACACCAAGTACTGTGTGTATATATGTTTCTATCACTCTAAACCGCATTATGATGTAAAATTACAGCAGACCAATAAAAGAATATTTATTTATTTATTTATTTATTTATTTATTTATTTATTTATTTATTTTGCAGTACTGGGGATTGAACACAGGGGCATTCTACCTCTGAGCTATACCCCCAGCCCTATTTTTTATTCTTTATTTTGAAACAGGGCCTTACTAAGTTGCGGAGTGCTGAGGCTGGCCGCGAACCCGGATCCTCCGGTCTCAGCCTCTCGAATGCTGGGATTACAAGCGTGTGCCACCACGCCTGGCTTAAAAGTATATTTAAAAATGAACTAATGGCTGCTAAACTACAACTTCAGTCTTGCTGTCCCTACATCCAGGTCCATGATTACCACAGCTTCAGGGTTTTTTTTTTTTAATATAATTTCTATGAACTTGGCTAGTGAACATTTGTCACATAAGAGCTGATCTATGGCCTTTCTCATTCCATCCTATGGTATTTTTAGTTTTCCCACTCCTCTCATAATTGAACAAGGGCTTGAGCTACTGGCTTTATTTATATTTTTTCCCTTCCTTCCATGTCACATGTCTTGATCCTTCTTTCATCAAGACACAGTTATTTACTCAATAGCACAATTTTGTGAATGATCTCGGTTGTGGATTAATGCTTGCCAGTGGATGAGTGTGTTCTTTCATTGAAGTAGTACCACTATATGTGAATAGATACCCACTTGAAACATAGAGCTTTAATCAAAGACAGAGTATAGGAATTTCAAATAATTTGATAGACTAAAGAGAGGATGCAATCAAAAGTAAGAATAATTCATATTTTTTGGCATTAATATAAACCGATAGGAAACTGCAAAACAAATAAACCCAAACAACAACAACAAGTACAAGGAATCACCAATTCCCTGCACTGAGTTTCCCCAAAGGTAAAGCTTGCACAGCCACAGTACAATAGTGACATTGCCATAGTCCACAGGGCACACTAGTTTTCAGGCCAGTTACATTCTGTGTGTCAAAAGATAAAAAAGAAATATAATGGCAATGAACACACACACCAATTTCATATCATCTGATGTTGCTTTGCAATTTGTTTTTGTATTAGTCACCAGGAAAAAGCAAATATATTGTATAAATAAGACTCCTTTTAAAAGTTACCACAGTGATTGAGCTTACCAACGATAATCAAATCAACCTGTTTTCAAATCATTTATAAACACAAATACTGAAAAGTGAAGCCACTTAGCCTCCGTGCAAATGAGAGGTGGAAGCGGCACATGCCTGTAATCCCAGTACTTGGTAGGCTGAGACAGGAGGATCACAGATTGGAGGCCAGTCTCAGCAATTTAGTGAGATCCCCAGTAATTTAGGGAGATCCTGTTTTTTTTATTAACTTTTATTGGTGCACTGTAATTATATATTACACACTGAGGTATGGAGTGATGAGAATATATGCGCATACAACTCATGGAATATTTCCTCCCAGGTCTCATGTCCCTCCCTCCCCTTCCCCATACATGTCTTTGAGATTGACATTGGTAATTCAATGCATATACATAACATTATTTCCACAGTTACCTTCTTTACATTTCTAGTCCCCCTCCTCCCTCGGCCTCCTCTAAACCCTCCACCACTTACTGTAGTCTCTGCTTCTCTATCTGAAGTTACTCTCATTTCCCAATTTCCATCTAGCTTCCATATATGAGAGAAAACATACAACTATTTGCTTTTTGAGACTGGCTAATCTTACTTAGCATTATATTCTCAAATTCCAGCCATTTTCCTGCACATAATTTTGTTTTTGTAAGGCTGAATAAAATTCCACTATGGTTATATATAATCATAAAACCAGTTTTGTGATCCATTCATCTGTTGATAGACACCTATAAACATGGCTATGCATGTATTGCTATGATATTCTGAATTTAATTCCTTTGGAAAGATGCCGAGGAGAGGTATTACTTGGGCATGTGGTGATAGCTCCCAATCTTCTGAGACATCTCCACATTGATCTCCATAGTGGCTATACTAGTTTACTTTCAGATCAACAGTGTATGAGTTCCTATTTCCTCACATCCTCACCAGCATTCATTATTGTTTGTTTTCTTTATTTGTCTGGTCTAAGAACAATTGATATTCATTCAGTGATTATTCATGTCAACACTGTACTAGGGTTCTGGACACCTATGCATTTATTCTGGGAATCTAGCATTTATTTCAGTCTATGATGGAAGATTCCCTTAAAGGAAGTATAACATTAAAAAATACTACATCAGGGAAAAGGAAGTCATCCCTTTATTAGAGCATAGTTGCTTCTCATGCTCAACCCTCACTGAGATATCTGTATTACTTCCTTTTCCTCCTGGGGCTATGATCACATATGTAATATTTAAATATCCCACCATATATTTCTAATTAGATTTAAAATAAACATACCTTCAAGACTCACATAAAAGTATATTTATAAAATGCATGCATTTAGTGTTCATTTCATTATATCTTAAAATAGGCTATTGTAAAATATACTGCATATTTGGGCATATTTAAAAACAATGACCTCATTAACTATATAAAAGTTGTGTTTTTGTGAGTTTATTACCTACTTTTTTGAGGTTCTATTCCTTTTTATTCCAGTTTCCAGAATTACTTTTAATATAAGAAAAGAATTTCAAGTGTTTGTTGCATGAAAATTCCCGGTCCTAGCCAATATTAAATAGCATGTACTATTAAGTGACTTCATGTTACATGTTACAATATGACAAATCTAAAGAATAATGTTAAATAAAAGTTTAAAAGCAAACAGTTTGCAGTTATAAACAAATTGTGAAAATCCCCTCAGATGAAAATAACCATAACAATAAAATTTAAAGTTTATACTTCTATAGGTAATTTGATAATTCCTCTAGTATTTTCTGGTGACACATGTAAATTTACTGTTTTATCAGTACAGAGATGAATTAATCTCTTTTTTTCTCATTTTTTAATTGGTGCACTGTAATCATACTTCTTTGTTAGGTACAAGCTGAAAAAGGCGTACATGCACACATTTCCATTTAACCCTTCCCCAATTCCCACCCCACTCCCTCGCCCTCCCTCCTTAAGTTCAGTTTAGTGATTGACTTTGATATGTTCATGAAAGTACATCATGTGTATTAGGGTGTCCCCTCTCCCCCCATCACCTTCCGTTAAGTCAAATTCTTTGCTCACCTAATGATTCTCCTTCTTCATCTGGAGTCCCTCTTATGTCCCTTTTTCTCCCTAGCTTCCACATATTAGGGAGAGCATATGATTTTTAACTTTTTGTGACTAACTAATCTCACTTACCATAATGTTTTCCAGTTCCATCCATTTCCCTGTAAATAACATGATTTTGTTCTTCTTTATGGCTGAGCAAAATTCCATTGTGTACATATGACAACGTTTTTTAATCCAATCATCTGTTGATGGACATCTTGGCTGGTTCCATAGTTTGGCAATTGTAAATTGTGCAGCTATAAACAGATACACATGCATTGCTTTGATAGTTTGGTTTCCATTCTTTTGGGTAAATACCCAGAAGTGGTATTGCTGGATTATATGGTAGGTTCATTCCCATTCGTCTGAGGATCCTCCATATTGTTTTCCAAAGTGGTTGCACTAATTTGCAATCCCACCAGCAATGTATTAGGGTTCCCACTTCTCCACATCCTCAACAGCATTTGTTGTTGTTTGTGTTTTTGATGATTGCCATTCTGACTGGAGTTAGGTGAAATCTCAAGGTAGTTTTGATTTGCATCTCTCTGATTGCTAATGATGTGGAACATTTCCTCATACATTTATTGGCCATTTGTATTTCTTCTCTTGTGAAGTGTCTATTTAGGTCCTTTTCCCATTTTTTGATTGGGCTATTTGTTTTCTTAGCTCTGAGTTCCTTGAGTTCTCTGTATATCCCAGAATTAAGCTCTTAATGGCTACCAAAGTCTCAATTAGAAATGCAAGTTACTATCATTGCTATTGCCAATGGAATGTGTAAATATCCCTATCCTTTACATTAACTGGTTTGAAAACATTACTAGATGTTATCTGTTAAAACAGCTTTGGTAACTAGGTCTTTGATTAAATCAGAACACTTCAAAGTAATTTTTTTAATTGAATTGCGCTTTTTCTTACTAAACAAATTTAGGTATGTGATGGGACTTTAATGGCCAAAAATCATGCCAGGTTCACTTTTAGCCTGTGATCAAATTATGGCAATACCAATTTATAATTGAAAGCTCTCTTGAAGGAGTAAAATGTCAGTTCCTACCCAGGCTTATTTTAGCACTATCTCTGTGGCCTTTTATGCGCTTAAAGAAATATATATTTGCTTTTCAGATAGGCAAGGAGTAGATAAGTCAAATACTGCAAATCAAGTTTTCAAGATTCTATTTCAAAAGATATATGATACCTAGGATGAATTTTGTTTTTTGATGGAATACTTAATTACATTGTTAATCAAATTATCTATCATACATTAAGAAACATATTTATATTATATAAAGATAATGGAAAAACTTTGTTGCAATTCTCCAAAATCACTCTAAGAATGGTGAAATTAGCTATATCCATGTCAAAATGAGATCACTATGGATATATAACTTTTAGAAAAAACTCTAAAAACATTAGTCTGCTGAGCATATTTCTTTCTCAAGTTTATTTGAAAAAAGTTGGAAATTCAGTGATACTATTTATTATAGCCAGGTTTTATTTGAAGTACATCTTTACAACATATAAAAAATGTTTTGTTTGCAAAGATATTTGAATTATAATTAAGTACTTTTTATATAAAGGTCATATGGAATATCAGTAAAAGATTGATTCTTATTGAAAAATTGTCCTGAAAAATAATCCTTTCATGTTTTATTTAAAAGAAAGCAGAATAGAAAGGAAAATTTCATTCCAAAAATGTCAGTCATTTTTATTGACTCAAAAATGTTCTCTGCTTTATGAAATGTTTCACAAGTTAAAATGCATTATAAACTATAAGAATATATTTAATATGTTTGTCAATTATAAATATTTGTGATCCCTAAAGTTTTCAATTTTTTATTTCTTAAACTAGGCACACTAAGATCTATTTGAGTGTGTGAGCACTTTATGAAATACTTTCAAAATCAGAGACAAATTTAAAATTACTTTAATTTTGTTAGTGTAAATCTGCAAGAAATTATGATTTTTCCATGTAACAAGTATTTTTAACTCCTTTTATTACTGTAAATATGGCTGCATTAGGGCAATCACACAAGGCTCCAAGAAGGGAAAAATCTGTTGAAATTTTTAAAGAATTGGGTAATATTTATATTATAAAATGATGCAGATTATTTAGTTACTCATTGCAGTATGTAAATAAATATTACTGACCACAAAGCTCACAAATTTGTGTACCTTTCTTCATTGCAACTACCACCACAAACTAAGCCCATTTCTCATGAGGATTTGACAATAGCCTTGTAGCTGGTTTCCCTATATTCAATGTAATGTAAATGATTTTAAATTTATTGTTTTAATTATTTGATTAATAAAAATTTTTCTCTTTAAGTTACAAGTTCCATGAAGACAGGGAAAAAATTAACTTTGTTCAACATTGTATTTCAGTATCTGGCACATGGCAGGCCCTCAATAGGTATTTGTATAGATAAATGGAAACAAAATATAAAATGAGTAAACTAGAAAGATATAGTACAAAACATATAGATTTTTCCTAGGAAGATATATAAATGCTTTATTTTAATATGCCTTTCTTAATTAAAAATAATAGTGGTAATGTACTACATTTTTAATCAGAAAAGTAAGTTTAATCTTATAAGCTAATTCTTTATTTATAAATTTATTACAGATTTATCATGGATCTTCCATTGATATACATTGGTACTTTCATCTGGTTTCACACCTTAGAGAAAATAAATTGGCATGTATATGGGAGGCTACTGTCAGAAGTTCCATCTCTTTCATTGTCCTAAAATTGGTTATTTCAATCTTCATAAGAAGAATCACTAATTCCAGTTTAGTGATTTCATCCTCTTTATTGTTCTGAAGAACAATACTGGAAACTTCTTTAGCCCTAATATGCTTATGCTTATTATATGGGTGAGAAAAAATATTAAAAATAATTCTATTGACAGTGTATAAAGATATTGCTAATGGTTTCATTTATCACATGCAGAGAAGTTGGAGATAGCAGAGTGAAATATTGAGGGCAACACACCAACACCTGTTTGCACATATTCTTATATAATAATGAATCTCACTATGATATATAATTGCAATAGACTAATAAAAGTATAAAAATAACTGTAGACAATATTTTAGGAAAAGAGACATAATGGCTTTGTACAAAGGGAAGTCTCAGTTCACCTTATTCTCGATGTCCTGCACTTTGTCTTTTGGGGAAGTTACAAGAGACCAAATGTTAATGTCACAAAACTAGATAAAATAATTTCTAGAGTCTTTGGTTTGATATTACTTCACAACTCAAAATTGATCACAGCATGAATAATTGGGCATATTTTCTTTAGCTACCTTCATTTTGGGGTCAAAATCACATCATAAAAATTAATTTTATGATCTCCATAAAATGCATACCTATTACATCACTAAACGACTTGATGTCAAAATGATTGTAATTTTAAAAATCTGATTAAATCATGTTTCATACTTTATGTGCAATCTTTCTGAGTTGAATGGAAAAAAAATTGTCACATGGGACGTAAAGGAAGCCCAAACATCAATGAGATAATAATGTTTTGCAACAAAACTGTACCTAATTGCAAATGTGGAAACATTAAGAGTACTGAGACTTCCACTCTCATCTATATGCTGGTATGCAAATAAATTAAATTGCTTCAGAATTGTGCTAATGATTCTCACAATAAAATGCTCATGTTGATTGCAAAAATACCATTTTAATTGTTTATTTTTTTAGTTTTGTGGCACAGTTTTGAATTCCAGACACCTTACAGAGTAAATATTCCATTTTGACCATCCAAGGAGATTCAGGGATGGCTTGCACTTTCACCTTAATCAAGTCACAGTTTTTTTTTTTAAAATATGTGATTTATGAATAGACAAAGAAACTGCTAGACTTCCTTTAAAATATGATCATGAGTAAAATAAATACTTTTCCTATGACTTGTCATGCTGTAAAACTGAGTTTCTCAGTACTTTTAACATGTTATTAAAATTGATGACGAAAATAATCACTGAATTATTCTTCATTGTACATGTAGAATTATATTTCATCATAATTATTAAGAGACTTTGTCCAAGTCTTCATTAAAGAGATTCTCGAAAGAAGCTCAGATTTAGATGTTTCCTAAGTAGACAACTGGAGAATTTATTTGTCTCTAGAGGATTAAGCCAATGAAAGTATCCAAGAAACTCAGTAGGGATAGTTTCCAGATGGAAATTCCATCTGCAACTAAATCCTAGAGAGCATAATATCAATGGCAACAACAAAGCAGGTTTCACTCTAAAAAAATCATACCATTGTTGCAAAAAATATATATAGAGAAAAGTAAAATTAAGTAGGGCCGGTGTGCAGCTCAGAGGGCTTTAATGCCAATGGGTTCAATCTCCAACACCATCAAATAAATAAATAAAATAAATACAAGCTATCAATTTTTTGAATGTTTAGACTTTGAATGTTTAGACTATGCCTTCTTTATTTCCTTCTTTGATTTAATAGAAAGACTTGTTCAAAATTTTTATTTGATTGTTGCTGACAGATATATAGATAGAAGATTTTCCAAGAAAATTCCATGTTAAATATTTTTAACAAATTCAAATTCTTATAGCACATATGAAGAGATAATTCCCTTTAAAATGTTTTAGAAAGTTTTTAATATTAGAAATCATTATACTTTGGTTCTTAAATATTAATTTTTTGTGAAATCATTGAATTCTAATGGAAATGACAAAGCGCTACATACAAGTAGGACATGTAAATCACCATTAAACATTTATATTATCCTTTTTAAAAATTTGCTTGTATTATTAATCCTTACATACATTAGTATAAATTTTAAATACCAAAAACATTTGTATTGTCAGCAGTGTTTTATAGTTTTCATTTTAGAGATGTTACACTTCTTCATATAAATTCATTTCTAGGATCTTTTTTATTTTATTTCCAGTTCATTATTGATGTATAATACAGCAACTGATATGGGCATGGTGGCACACACCTGTAATCCCAGTATTTAGAAAGCAGAAACAGGAGGAGCAAAGATTTGAGACTGGCCTCAACGTATTAGTGAGAACTTATTTCAAAATTAAAAAAAAATAGCCAGGCGTGGTAGATCACGCTTTTAATCCCAATACTAGGGAGGCTGAGACAGGAAGATCTCAGGTTCGCAGCCAGCCTCAGTTGCATAGACCCTCTGCAACTTAGTGAGACCCTGTTTCAAAATAAGGAATAAAAATAGGGTTGGGGGTGTAGTTTAGAGGTAGATTTCCCCTGAGTTTGATCCCCAGTACCACACACACACACACACACACACACACACACACACACACACACACAAAAATTATAAAGTATGGCTGGGGTGTAGCTCAGAAGGTTTTAATGCCAATGGGTTCAATCCCCAACACCATCAAATAAGTTAAATAAATAGAAGCTATCACTTTTTTGAAATAATATATTTTCCTAAAAAGTTCTTATTTTCACAAACCGTAAAGCAACTTCATACAACAGTTTTATGTGTAACACATTATTTCTTTTATATTCTCACATAAGTTTTACCATAATTTAAAAAGTAAGCTTACAATTAAATACTATTTTAGTAAAGTAGAATAAAATGAATCAAAATATGAGACATAGGTAAAAATTAACTTTCAAACTCAGAGCAGAAAGCAACAACGATGATTATCTTAAAGTATAAAGTCGTGATGATAATAGATAATAAACTCGAATACTACTTCTTATCTCAACCCACATAACCACAATCTGCCTCTTTGGTAGCATCATGTCAGGAAAAAGGCAAAAACAATAAGAAAACAGTGTAAGGGATAACAATGAGAGGAAAGGGAGAAAGATATTTCTGTGACTTATGCATAGTTAATTTTGGAATCAGAAGAATAATAAGGAAAGTAAGTAGACGATTTGGGATTGTCTCTTCACTGTTATTCCTTCTTGCCTTCTTTTTAGCATTCATAGAGGTGGGATGAAAATCTCTTGATGTCTCTAGAACTAGAAGAGGGAAGCTATTGAGGAAAATTTTAAAATTCTATAGAAGCTATTCTTTTCCTGGTTTTGAAATTATGATTAATATTCATATAAAATTAATATTAAAATGAGTAATTCAAATATCTATGAAACATATGATAAACAAGTATCTTAAATACCATCCCGAAAATCTTTAATTTGTTGTTCACATTGTTTTGACTTTACTTGAAAATATTCTCCTAGTGGAGCAAGGTAGTATCCCTAATCAAACTCAAAAAAGAATGGAAGTTTATGATTAAAAATATAAATGTCCTGGTTCTTGAAAAAAAAAGAAAACTCAGTATTACTTGAAAAATAACTACGGATCAAAATGGTCTTTCCATATGCAGGGACTTTTTTATCTAAAAAGTAACATATGTTGGGAAGGTATCCTTAAAGCCACTTCCTTATGTTTGTCATATGGCTTGTGTTTAATTAAATAAAAAACAGATTTTTAAAAAATTTTGAACTACAAAACATAAATGCTATCTCAGAGGTCTGTGGTCATTTCCACAGAATATTACCCTTCTTTTTAATATTTGTGATAAAAGAACATGAATGAGGAATGTTCAGTCTAAAATGATGACTAAAACAGTAAACTACTACTTAACAATGAGTAAAGTTATCAAATAAATACCAGGAACAACCTGGGGTAACAAGGGCTCCAAAAGATAATTTGTGGATAGTGGTGAAAAATGAAAATATGGGACTCCTTGTAAAACAAAACAAAAAAAACTACATATTATTCCTTGAGAACACTGGTAAACAAACTACAGCATATCCTTATGTGGGAATAGTGCTCAGTAATAAAAATTAAAGAACAATGCAGAATCTCATGCTTTTCATTTATTCCTGTTTAAAAACTATAGCATGGTTTAAGTGTCTAGTAAAGTTGAGTTGAAACTGATTTTTCTACTGTGTAATGTGATGGTATTAGGAGGGAGGCCTTCTACAGTTTAATGAATTTAAAACAGAACTCACCACATTTGTCTTTTTTTATTTGTTTCTCTACTCAAAGTTCATAATCTGATTCCTTTTTATTTTAATGTCCTGTATACCACATCAGTTTTCCTAGTCCTCTCACTTCCAAGCAAAATTAACTCCGTAGAAATTTGCCTGACATATAAATGAATTAGATCTCTGATAAATGGCTGATAGGATATTAAATGATTCAAGAATTCTGGAAACTTGAATTCTTTAGTTTATTGTTCAATTGAATATTCATTTATAAAATGATCTAGTCATTTTACACTTTGGAATCTATTCTAGAGAGATGATAACTGTCTACACAAAAACCTGTAATTTCTCTGTTAAAAATATTTACTTGCTCCTCAATGCAAAATTTTAACTTCCATTAACACAGAGTTTAAAATCTAAGCATGATGTGGAACATTTCCTCATACATTTATTGACCATTTGTATTTATTCTTTTGTGAAGTGTCTATTTAGGTCCTTTGCCCATTTTTTGATTGGGTTATTTGCTTTCTTAGTTGCGATTTTCTTGAGTTCTTTGTATATCCTAGATATTAGACCTCTATCTGAAGTGTAACTGGCAAAAATTTTCTCCCACTCTGTAGGTTCTCTGTCGAGGTTCTTGATAGTTTCCTTTGCTGTGCAGAAGCTCTTCAGTTTAATGCAATCCCATACATTGATCTTCCTTTGAGCTGCTTGTGCTTTTGGGGTCTTGTTGAGAAAGTTTTTACCTCTGCCTATGTGTTCAAGTGTTGGTCCTATGCCCTCTTCAAGTAGCTGCGATGTCTCTGGTCTGACTTCCAGGTCCTTGATCCACCTTGAGTTGACTCTTGTGCAGGGTGAGAAAGTGGGGTTTATTTCCATTTTCCTGCATATGGTTAACCATTGGCAATCAGGGAGATGCAAATCAAAACTACCCTGAGATTTCACCTAACTCCAGTCAGAATGGCAATCATAAAAAACACGAACAACAACACCTGCTAGCGAGGATGTGGAGAAGTGGGAACCCTAATACATTGTTGGTGGGAGTGCAAACTTGTGCAACCACTGTGGAAAACAGTATGAAGGATCCTCAGACGAATGGGAATGAACCTACCATATGACCCAGCAATTCCACTACTGGGTATATACCCAAAAGAATGGAAATCAAACTATCAGACCAATGCATGTGTATCTATGTTTATAGCAGCTCAAGTCACAATAGCCAAACTATGGAAGCAGCCAAGATGTCCATCAACAAATGAATGGATTCCAAAACTATGGGATATATACACAATGGAATTTTACTCAGTCATAAAGGAGAACAAAATCATGTTCTTTGCAGGGAAATGGAGGCAACTGGAAAACATTATGTTAAGTGAGATTAGCCAGTCACAAAGAGTAAAGAAACATATGTTCTCCATAATATGAGGATGTTAGGGAGTAGATGGGACATAAGAGGGTCCCCAGATGAAAAAGTAGAGACCCTCGATAAACAAAGAAGTGGACTTAACCGAAGGGAATGAACTGGGGGTGGGAGGGGAGAGCATACTAAGGCACATGATGTACTTACACAATTATATCAAGATCACTCACTGAACTGAACTTGAGAGGGAGGGAGGGCGAGGGAGCAGGGTGGGAATTGGGGATAGGGTCAGATGAGAAATGTGTGCACATTTGTCTTTATCAATTTGTACCTAACAAAAATGTATAAATACAAAATAAAAAATATAAATGTAAAAAAAAAATAAAATAAAATCTAAGCATGATATTGCTTTAATTCTCATTCCTTTCACTCGTTTCTTAATACAGAATTTAAAAAGATTACTTGTAGATGATCAAGCATACTCTTCATAACCATTCTTTATTTCATTCTATTTTTTCTTTTCTCCATGCTCTTTCATCAAGATTTTCATTTCCCACTAAGCTTTCTTCAATTGTAATATCTGCACTGAAAGTTGTTGCAAAAAAAATAACAATCCCCTTCTCAGGTATTTGTTGATTTATGTTACTTACTATACCACACAATTATAAAATTGCTAGTAATTTGTAAATGCACAATTTATTTCTACTATATCATCAATTGCTTGAGAGCTTGAGAGCTGTGCCTTATTCATTTCCATACCACCCCCCAAACACACGAAGCACAACTAGGAAAATGCTTAAAATACAAATACAGTGAGAACTGTATTACATTTTACCAGAGAGTAGGAAAAGATTATCAGGAAGTACTTCCAAGATGACTAAAAGAAACATATAATCAAACCACAAGGAAAATAGAAGTCAATAAGATACAATATTTTCAAATGTAAACATAAAAATAAAATGTTTAAAAGGTAGGTAATAATGCCTCTTTCTAATCTGATAATAATTGTTTTCTATTTTTCTTTAGCTGGTTAGTTAGATAGAATCACAGATTATTTATGGCATGAATTAATAAATTAAGAATTAGTGTAACATGCTAGTAGTAAAGTCTCAGTATATTCCTGTTTTTGAAACTTGCTAACTTTTCTGGAGAGCCAAGTGTTTCTTTTGATAGCTTGAATTATCCATGCAATTAATTATTTTCCCATTAATGAGTTTATCAGTAAATGCATTCATCCAACACATTTGTATTAAATGTCTTTAATATTCCAAAACCTTCTAGGTTCCAGAGATATAAATTAAATAAAAACAGTGTTCTAAAGAATTTTCAATTGAGAATGGTAACACACTTAGAAACAAGTCCAAATCTCTTAGAAAGATAAATACAAAATCACATTTAATTACTAACAGAAGCAGAAATAGTTATCAAAGTTAAAAAAATTCTAAATTAAATAACTTAATTTTCACCATGCCAAAAGTTGGTATTTTCCAAATGACCCTACCATTAGTTATTGTTCATATTCCACCACCACATGTTTTTGCCATTTTAACATAATTTTGCAGAAATATGCACTAGTAATACTTATTTTGAAAAACTATTCAAATATTAATGATCATGTAACATTTTAATAATTGGATTATAAATATTTTCTTAAAAAATCTTTTTTCTGTTTTTGACAAAACATTTTAATTTTAAAAATTCTCATGAGCTGTGTGCGTGTATGTTTTTATCACATTGAACCTTACTATGATGTACAATTGCAATGCAATAATAAGATAATTTAAAAATAGAAAAAAAATTTAAAAAAGATCCAGAACTGGTAGCACATGCCTGTAATTCCAATCAATGTAAGGCTGAGATATGAGGCTCACCGGCTTGAGGCCTAAAGCAATACTATTATGACTATGTAAAATATCAAAAATTAAAAAAAATCAACTATGTTTAATGATTCATTAACTGATAAAATTCATACTAAGACTAGTGAAATATCATTTAAAATTCAGATGACTGGCAAACTACAAATCATCGTTACAATAACAAGTATTGGACAGAATGTAGATTAATAAGAATCTTTCTAAAAGAAAACATTTATATATATGGAAACAGGTGCCTGAAAGGACTTTCACCCTAAGGAGGCCAATTGGTACCAGGATTCTAGGCTTTAAGGGCAGAATTCAAGTCTTGTTTGGAGGCAGTGATGCAGGCTACAGATTGAACTTCGTATGATCTGGCATAGTGAGAACTTTGGGGCCTTCAAGCACACACTGCTAGTGTCCTCTGAGAGCAATAAGAAGCCACAGATTGCTCAGCTCCTCCTCCAAGATGCCCCTCTTAATTTCTATACCTGTGGAAGGTAATAGCACTGTGTCGACAAAAGTTTCATAAATAATAAGATCAATATCTTTGGGAAAGAAAAAAGGTTGCAGCTTTCCACCTGGAAGCTGAAGATTCTCTCTCTTAATCTCTTGTTTAGAGAACTGCAAGACAGCCTTGTGGAGAACTTCACCTGGTGGACGGAGGAGTCCAGCCAGCAGCCACAAGGAAAAGAGCCACCATGTGGGTCAGTTAGGAAGCATGTTCTTCTCCTAGTTGAGGCTTCAGATAAGATTGTAGTCCAGCCCAGAGCTATGGAGCATGCTGTAATCCCATCTACTCAGTAGGCTGAAGCAAGAGGATGGCAGGTTTAAGGCCTCAGTAATTTAGAGAGACTTTATCTTAGAATGAAATTAAAAATAGTGGGGTTTAGCAATGAAAATAATATAATAGCAAGAAGAGGTTAAATCCCGTCCACCTAGTAATTTCAGAGAACCAACACGAAAAAGCAAGGAAAACCTTAGATGAGCAAAGAAGGTGACCTATCCAAAGGTGATTGGAGGGGGAAAGGGGGAAATACCCTAATGCACAGGATGTACATTCACAAACATATCAAAGTCAATCACTAAACCTAACATGAAAAGAGGGTGGGGCGAATGGAGTGGGAATCAGGGAAGGGCTAATTGAGACCTGTATGCATGTATGCCTCTACCAGTTTGTACCTCACAACAATGTATGATTACAATGCACCAATAAAATGAAATAATAAAAAGTTCAACATAACAGTAAAAAATAAAAATAAAAAAAATTATATAATTTTTGGGAAAATGGATAGACCTTCAACATATTATGTTAACTGAGATTATCCAGTCATTAGAAAGTAAATGTTCATATGTTTTTTCTCATTTGTGGAAGCTATGGAGTAAGTGGGATACAAGAAAGACTTTATATAAAGGAGGAGAAACTCCAGTATATGGACAGAGTTCTTCTATGGGAGAATGATGTTTGGAAGTGAGGGAGAATTAATGAACGAAACACTCCCATTAATAATATGTGCATATGTGAACGTATGTATATTAATCTCAGTATCATGTATGGTGAAGGAGAGAGAGTGGGAGGGAGCCAGGTGGAAGGTCACCAAGTACTGTATGCATGTATGTCCCTAACACTGAACTATATTATGCTGTGAAAGTAAAATGCGCCAATAAAAGTATATTTAAAGAGAATATCTATATTTGAATTTCTCATTTATATTGTGTACTATTTAACTTATTCAGTTATTTATACTGTTTTTGAGTTAATAATTTTAAAAATCAATTATTTTTTTGTTCAGCAATTTATTCACTTTGATATCCATGGATTCAATTATTGGAGAGCTATGGACTTTTTGTGGCAACTTTTGCCTTTTTTCTTAGTTCCCATGTTGAGATTTGCTTATCGTTGGGATAGATATTTCCTCCACTATTTGTAAAGACTTTTTATTGATAAGCTTACTCTTTATTATGGACCCTAGGCTGGAGATATATATCGACATCAAAACATTCACTCAATGTGTTAAAAGTGCTAGGTTCAATTCCCAGGACCAGGATGAGAGGAGAGAACATTCATTAGAAAGAGTTTACTTAAAATGAAATAATTAAGAACTTATTGAATAATTAAGAACTTATTGAAAATTGCCTTTAAAACTCTACTAACCAGCTGGGCGTGGTGGCACACACTTGTAATTCCAGTACTTGAGAGGCTGAGACCAGAGGATCCACGTTTGAGGCCAGCCTCAGCTACTGAGTGCGGCTCTCCACAACTTAATGAAACCCTGTTTCAAAATAAAGAATAAAAAATACGACTGGGGGTGTAGCTTGGAGGTAGAATGCTCCTGGGTTCAATCCCCAGTACCACACACACACACACACACACACACACAAAACCTCTACTAACCAAAAGAGAACAAATGAGAGGTAATAATATAGAATGGTCTAGAAAATTCATCATTAATGAAAATAAAATATTAAAATATTTTAAAAGAGAATGAGAAGAAATGGAAAAATAAATTCAAAGGTTATGAAATAAAAATAAGAAAAGATGGTGATATAAAATTTATTTATTTATGTGGTACTAGGAATGTAGGAATGGAATCCATAGTACTCTAACACTGAGGTATGACCACAGCAATTTATTTATTTATTTATTTATTTATTTATTTATTTATTTATTTATTTATTTCGAGATAGAGTCTTACCAAGTTGCCAAGGCTGGCTTCAAACTTGCTATCCTTCTATCTCATCCTCCTAAGTTGCTGGCCTTACAGGTGTGCCTTGCCATGTCCAGAAAAAAATTAAATAATTTTAAAAGTTACATGAAATTAGACCACTGTATGGAAAAACCAATAGTGAGGGAAAGAAAATGAAACAATATAGAAAGCAATATATTTCAAATAAAAACCAAAGACGACTAAAGTCCCTTCTTGTGGAGGAATATAAAACAGAGACTTTCACACATTACTACTTTTAGTATTCTCCACATATCATGAATGTGGCTAATGTCAAAGATGCAGAATTATATCTTCTTAATAACCTCTGTGCCTGATGAGATGACTGAACTGGATGTATCCTCACTGGGGATTTTTTCAATGTCCAGATCAGTACTCTGCTTCAAAAAAACCGCATGGCACTCAAGCTCAGAAGCCCATTCACAAGGTCCTCTTCCCACTCTTCTCCAGCACAGCCAAGATGGATATGGTAAGTCTTCAGTATGCTGGGCACTGGTGGATACTGAGAGTATAGAAGTTAGTAGGTTCAGAATATTCCTGTCCCAGTAGCCAGATCCCTCCCATCCATATATGGTGTCTTTATTTATACCCAGAGAGTCTTTAGTGTGCATAAAAAAATGCCTGAGTGTTGGAGTATTCCCAGCTATATCCTTGGCAAGCTATGTGTCTTCAGCTCACAGCAATCTCACTTATATAGTATTCAAATGGTTCATTTCTATGTCATTCTACTGAGGCCCCATTGCATCACAAAGCAGATGCTGGCTAGGATAGTAGGACAATATTTGCTGAGAATTCTAGAGGAAAAAAATGCAGGGAATTATTTCTCAGCTTTAAGTCACCATGTAGGTTTTTTTTTTTTGCATAAATATGAATACCTGTAATGATTTATCATAGCTAGAAGGTGGTTTCATTTGTATTTTTAAAAAGATGTGTCCAAAAATCAGCGTAGCTGAAAAGTATTTGTTCCTTTATTGATCATACATAGATGAAAGTAGAAAACTACCTCCTTATTGTTCTCATAAAATGTCAATTAATATTAAAGCAAAAATTATGTCTTGGAAAATATCTATGGTGCTTATGGCATAGAAAGCAAACAAGTCTGAAGGAGGCTGAATAGTAATGCTCCAGTCATGTCCACATTCTCTTCCCAAGATGCTGATGTAATTGAGCTAACATTTTTGAGATAAGGAATTATTCTGAATTATATGAATCAGCCTAATATAATCATAAGTGTCATTACATACAGGAGGCAGAACGGTTAAAAATAAAGGTGGAAGAATAATAAAATAAATGAGGAAGAAACTGAATGATACTACTCTGCTGTATTTGCGTTGTTCTGGAGAGAGGCACCGAGATTGAACCTAGGGCCTCTTGCCATGAGCACTCTGCCACTGAATTATACCCTTAGTCCTTTTTTTTTTCTGTTGAGACAGGGTCTCACTACATTGACCAAGCTGACCTCAAAATTTCTCCTACCTCAGTTTCCCAAGTAGATGGAATGATAAGTGTGTGTGCCACAATGCTGGCTACCCTGCTGTGTTTGAAGACAGTGGAAAAGCCACCAGTAGAATATATGTGGCCAATAGAAGCTGACAAAGTTAAGGAAATGGAATGTTTCTTAGAGACTCCCAAAGGACCCAGGCTTGCTGACAACTTGTCTTTAGCCCAGGTATACTGATTTGGAACTTCTGACCTCCAGAACAGTAAGATAATAAATGTGCTTTTTATGCCACTAACATATGGCAATTTTTTATGGCTTCAATAGATAACTAGTCAAATTTCACTCAAAATTGTATTCAATGATGGCACAACAGAAATTTCTAATGGTCAGAATTATAAAAGTATATGTAAAATTAGTTACAACTAACCGTGCACTAAAGCTTTGTATAAGAATAGTTAAATTTTGTAATATCCTAGAAGCCATTCAAATATTTGATGAAATTCTATGGAAATAAAATCTTATCTGAAATTTGACATGTTTATAAAGTAGAAGCAGACCAAAAATGAATATTGAAATTTTGATAATTAAATTAATTATAATTGTGGCATTAAAGGTCTATAAAAACTTCTGGTTGAAATGTATATCTTAAACTGACTGGGCTTTTTAAGAAGTTATTTGCTGTGAGGTGCTTAAGACTAACTTTGGAGCACAGACTGTTTTAGAAGAATGAAGAATATCTCTGAAAAGTTTAAGTCTGTCATTTTGGAGAATTAAATTTAAATATTTGAGAATATATTCTGAATACAAGGTGTAGACTTTTTTCCCCAAATGAATTAACTTAATAAAATATAATTTGATGATTAATGAATATGTTAAAAACCTTATAAATAGCATAGTAAGCTTTGAATATGAATTTGGTTTGTAATTTCAATATCAAATAATTTAGTAAACTCTATTCATACCCAGATAGTTTATTGGTCTCTAAGAAGGCACAAATTCACTTTTAAAATAATGGTTCCTCATATATTTTAATAAAAAGATGTTAAAGGATTGAGATGAATAAATATAATAATTCAGAATATTAACATACAATCATATAGTAAGGCAACAAAAATAGTTTTAAGGGAACAAAGTATCAAAGTTGGTGTTGAAAAACCTATATATATATCATACTGCAAAGAAAACTTTTATACTATTTCTATTGCTAATGAGGAATGAAAACCTACCTATAAGACTTTGATTACTTACCATATATAAATAAGTCCTCAATGGCCATATAAGAAAAACATGTCAGGAAATTTCATATGGATTTAAAATGAAGTTAAGTACAATTAAGTCAATAAGATTTTTACAAATTAATTTGTATGTCATGCTATTAACACATTTGTAAAACTGCAGTTGTATAAAATGAGTAACCCTACTGAGAATTTGTTGTCTACTACAAACTAGAGGGTCCTTTATCAGGTTATGAGATTATAAAATAAATTGATTTTATTCATTGGACTCATGAGGACTGTGTAAGCAGCAGAAATCTTTGGAAGAATTTGTAGCACTCATAGTGGAGAGGCCTTGTTAAATGTTTGGTTTCAGTGATGTGCTAGGAATTGAATATTGAAATTAATTTAATCTAAATGTTAAAATTTTCTGAGAATCCTTATAAATCTCTAGTTTTGCAGATTTCAGTTTACATAAATGGATTATTTTTAAATTAGGATAATTTATTCTGATTCATATCAATTTGGACTATGAAAGATAACTTATGAATGATATTGAAAATTTATTTTAGTACTATATAATAAATAAGAAAATACACTTTCTGTATTACATTTGAATTTACATTTTATACTTATACATTGAATTTACATCTTTATTTTTATACTTGTAATTTGAATAGAGTAAAATTCATACACATGAATGCACAAATTAATGAGTTTAACAAAGGCATATATTCATGTAATTCATGAAACTAGAAATATAAAATGTATTACCATGACCCAGGAGAGGTGTCTCATATATAATATTTCCCCATGTTTCTGAACTCTCTTCTTTTTCTTTCTTAAATATTTTATTTTGCTTATTTGAGAATATAATGTAAGTTAAATTATAATATGCACTATTTTGTGGCTGACTTTTTTCACTAAGTATTTTTTTCAGATTTAGTCATAGTGTTGCATGTATAAGTGGTTCATTCATTATCATTATTCAATATATTCTATTATAATAATAAAGCAAAAATTGTTTATCCTTTGTATGCTGATAGATATTTGGTTTCTAGGTTTTATTATTCGAAATAAAGCTGCTATAAATATTCACATTCAGCCGGGCGTGGTGGCGCACGCTTGTAATCCCAGCATTCGGAGGCTGAGACCGGAGGATCCGGGTTCGAGACCAGCCTCAGCTACCTAGTGAGGCACTCCGCAACTTAGTGAGACTCGGTTTCAAAATAAAGAATAAAAAATAGGGCTGGGGGTGTAGCTCGGAGGTAGAATGCCCCTGAGTTCAATCCCCAGTACCGCAAAAAAATAAAAAAATAAAAAAATAAATAAATATTCACATTCAAGTCTTTTGTGTGTTACTTGGGAAACTTCCTGTAACTAGAATAATTAAGGTATCAAAGAACAAATAAATATTTAATTTTATTGGATACCTCAAAAATGATTATGAAGTTTTTTAATTAGTTAAAACCCAATGAGAAATACATAAAAAATCTGGTTCCTCCAAAACCATCACTAACATTTGGATTTATAAATCATTTTACTTTTATTAAATCAACATGAGTGAGAGATATTTGTCTTATTTTGAAATTGTAATGACTAATAATATTGAGCACTTTTTCATCTAAATAGTTTTTTATTTATATGAATTGTGCAAAACTTGTATCCATTTATAAGATCTGTTTTTTCTGTATTATTAAATCATAGAGGACTTAATATAAAATATTCATCAAATACATAGTATGATTTGTAACAAGGTACAGGATCACTATTCGTTTTCTAAATGCACTTATTTGATAAGCAGCAGAGTTTATTTGATTAATTTATAGTTATATATATTTGAAGTTGGCTTTTTGTATTCTGTGTAAGACAGTTTTGCCTATATCAATGTTGTGATGATGTTTGTCTATTAAGTGGAAGCTCTATTGATTCAGATTTTATATATGGCTCCATTATATATCACGAAGTATGTTTGTCAGTGGCATCATGCTTTTTCAAAAATGTTCCATATGCTGAGCATAGTGATGCACACCTGTAATCCTAGTAATTGGGAGGCTGAGACAGGAGGATCTCAGGTTTGAAGCATTGCAGCAACTTAGTGAGGCTTTCAGCAAATTAGAGAGATCTTGTTTCCAAATTTAAAAGGGGGGGACTGGGGTGCATCTGTAGAATGATCTTTGATTCTGTACCTAGCACCACACAAAAAATGTTCCATAAGAATATCCAGTTGTTCCAAAAGAACTTATTTTTAAAAATTCATTCTTGCCAGGTGTGGTGGTTGTGTACACTTCTTATCTCAGTACTTGGGAGGCTGAGACAGGATGATTGCAGGTTTGAGGACAGCCTCAGGAAATAGACTCTCATTAACCTAGTGAGACCCTGTTTCAAAATAAAAATAAAATAGGCTGGGGATGTAGCTTGGAGGTATAATGCCCCTGGGTTCAATCCTCAATGCTACACTAAAAGAAAAATTGCATTCGCAATTTGATTTGAGGTATTTCATAAAAAAATAAAACTTACTATTTTGTTCCACTGATCTGTTTTCCTACCCTTATACCAAATAACACTGTCTTTATTTTGTAATAACAAAATAATTCTTAATATCAGCTAGTATAGTTCTCCTAAATTTTCGATCCATTTAAAATACTAATTTTAAGCCAGGCATGGTGGTGCATCCTTGTAATCCCAGTACTTGGGAGGCTGAGACAGGAGGATCTCAGGTTCAGAGCCAGCCTCAGCTACTTAATGAGGCCCTCCACAATTTAGTGAGACCTTGCTTCAAAATAAAGAATAAAAAATAGTAGCCAAGCACGGTAGTGCAAGCTTTTAATCCCAGTACTTGGGACACTGCGACAGGAGGATCTGGGTTCCCGGCCAGCCTCAGCTACTTAGTCAGGCTCTCTGCAACTTAGTGAGACACTGTTTCAAAATAAAGAATAAAAAAAATAGGGCTTGGGATGTAGCTTGGAGGTAGAATGCCCCTGGGTTCAATCCCCAGTAACGGAAAAAAAAAAAAATAGTGCTGGGGGTGTAGCCCGGAGGTAGACTGCCCTGGCTTCAAGCCCCAGTGCTGCAAAATATAATATATAATTCAGTATGGGAAGATGTGACTTCTTAACAGTAGTGAATCTTCCAACATAGAAGCACAGTAAAACTTTACATTTATTATTTTGCTATTTTAATTTATTGTTCAAAATATAATTTATACATATATATTTTTTATTATGTGACCTTTTTTTTAATTTTTATTGTAGTAATTCGTGCAATATAGCATACATCTTTGTTAAGTACAAATTGTTAACAACATATTTGCACACAATTCTCATTTGACCCCTTCCCCGATTCCCTCCCCATTCCCTCCCCATTCCCTCCCCCTCCCTCCCCCTAAGGTTCACTTCAATGAGTGACCTTGATATGATTGTGTAGGTACA
>PVLC010000314.1:0-39647 GCA_004027655.1 Graphiurus murinus
TTTATAGCTGCACCGGGTCTAAGCCACGAGGTGTCTCATACAGCTCTCACCTGGCCCGGCCACGAGTCGGGCGTGCTGGTGCATGCGCTCTGGCGTGGCACAGCCCTAGGATGTTATTCACCTGCAGCTGCTTCTGGCACTCTGCCAGGCGCCATCTAGAGGCGAGGTCTAGCCCGCGGAACTAGGCCCCCGACACTGTGCCAGAGAACTGTGGTTGCATTGTGGGGAACCCTGCCCATGGGAGGTGGGGAGAAAAAATGGCTGACTAAAAGATTTGCAAAAAAGAGAGCAGTTAAGTACCAGGAAAAGTGAAGAATAAAGTGTCAATAGTGTTCAGAAGAGGGAGAGAGTGCAGGGAAGTAGAAGGAGAGCTGAGAAGTCTGCAGAGGGAGACAGATAGATTTGGGGCTTGTCCAGAAGAGGTGACGGAGATGGATGATGGCTGCCATGGTCTGTGAGCTCCGCACTGTGTGCAGTCATTGTGCTCAGCTCCACCTTCATGTCAACTCGTTTAATCTTCACAAAACTTCTCTGAAGTAGGGGCTATCAGCCTTATATTATCAAGAATGAAATTAAGGTTCAGAGTGATTTAGTTACTTACCTAGAGACACAGCAGACAAGTGGCAGGGTCAGGGCTAGAGCTCAGGTTAGTCTGAGTTTGCAGCCTTTTTAAAACCCACAGTACATGGGGGATTAAATAATAAGTGACTCAGCCTGGTGGCTCAGCCCGGTGGAAGACGGAGTAGGAGAAAGATGACTGCAAGGAATATGTTTGTTGAAAAACTTGGTGAAAGACCAACCCAGCCAAGACTGTTCCTGGTTTCAGACTGAGACCCCAAGGTTTTTGTCATTGAAGAGTGAAGAGCACATGAACTTTTTGAATGAAAGGTGACAAGATCATAATGGTATAATAGTAGAATAGTGGGGGGAGCCCCCATCACAGATGGATTGGAGAGGGAAGCACTGGGGCTTGCTTCTACAAAGTTCTACTACCCTTACACCTCTCCAGATGCCATTTCTCTCAGAAGCTGAGCCACAGTCCCAGATGTGTGAGAGGACAGTATTAAGTCACTCAAGGTCCAAATCTTCCCTTTTTCTAGAGTAATAGCTACAAATATTTTGACCATCATGGAAGAAGAAAAGTTCATATGTGAGTCACAAAAACACCTACCATTTCAAGCAATTTCCAATCCCAAAACTCTAGAGAAGTGGTTCTTGAACTTTAATGTACATAAAAGAATAGCCAGAAAGTTTATTAAAATCTAAATTGTCAAACACCAGCCTCCCAAATAATAACTCGGGAGATTAGGGGATGAGAACCAAGAACAGACACTGCCTAATGTTTCTAATGCAAGTAGTCTCAAGAAAAACCTCTGGAAACCCCTATTTTAGGGCATGACAGGTATATACTTAAAAACTCTCCTCAAATTAGGACTGCTTTACAACCCTTCACTATAGTCTCATTGTGTAATTATTTGGCTTGTAGCCTATCTCTTTCTGCTTTTTGAAAAAATGGCAGGACAAAAGGAGACAGTGGGGACCTCTTTTATAGTCCACCCACAAAGCACTTTGTACCCAGTAATGGACTCCAGGATTGAATCCAGGGGTCCAAAAGATCCATTATTTATCAATAACAGTACATCCTTGCCATGCTTTATCTGCAAATGTCATCTACTTCATCGGATAATCTATTTATCTTCCCCTAAATAGTACTTGCAAAATAGGTAAATATTGTACCAAGAAAATACCATGTGGCTCACTGAGAAGAATTATCTAAAAAGGTTACTTAAATGTGAGCAGGCCATTAGCCACTATGAGCATTAAGAGGAAATGTGCTTTAGTGGGCAAGGGAAAAATAAAACCATAGGCATAATTAGATACTGAAGGTGTGACTAGGAGAAGGAAAAAATGTTGAGAATATCAAAATGCAGCTTGAAAAGGCTGCATTGGCCAAAGGGAGTAGTTTGTGGGAAGGAATGGAGTCCAGTGCTGTTCCAGGCCCCCATGACTTCCTGGTACCCAAAGGCTCCATGCTCTACCCCAAACATTTCATCTCGGGGCCAGGGACAAAGTCTAGCAAAGATTACCCTTGCTCCTCTTGCCTTTGAATCAGTTGCATTTTTGGCAATTTATCTGTGGTGTTTACAAAGGACCTTTCATCTGAAAATTCACAACATGTAGTGAGGGAAGTGTGTTAACTTCCTACTTTAATAAGAATCTACCAGCATTCATGTTCCTGAAACTCAGTCTTCATAAATTCCAAAAGATGGCATTTATTTAAAAAAATAATGGCAATGTTCACAATAAAATCCTTGAAGCTTTCTGTGTATTTGAAAATTTTCACAAGAAGGGATTGGGGAGATGTTGGCCAAAGGATCCCCAATGTCATTGTGAGGGTCAAGTTCAGGTGGTCTACTGTACAACCTGGTGAATACAGTTGATAGCCATGGATTGAGTGCTTGAAAGTTGCTAAGAGAGTAGATATGAAAAGTTCTCATGGCAAGAAAATGATAAGTTTATGAGGAAATGGATATATTAATTAGGTCACTTTAGCCATTCCACAATGCATACATACATAAAAAGTCAAAAAATCTCAGCAAAAAAAGAAAATTTTCATAATAAAATATTGGAAAAATGATATTAGGAAGCCAGGGGGATGATATTGGAGGGCACATGGTACTTTTAACTTTTCTTTCTGCCCTTCTCTGACAGGCGATTTTCTACTGCTTCCCTTTTAGTCTTTCCTTCATGCAGGGATAAGAGGAGATTGTATTTCTGTAATCCTAGAATCTAAGGCTCTTTCTGCTTGGCCCACTCCATCCATCCCCTGGGAATGAGTCTCAAGATTCACCGTCTATTTCACTAGACAAGGCGCCTCCACTCAGTGCCTTGCTTGCTAGGGACCAGAGAGCTGTGCCCAGGTAGCCCCGGTGTGACCGGAATGTTGTTGTGGTGTCACTTACATCTGGAAGCTGGGGTTTGCTGTCTTTGTTTATTTCTCCCCAGAAAGCATGAGTTTCAGACTAAATTTTACATAGAATGAGACAGAATATATAAAATACTTGTGACACAATTATATCAAGATCACTCACTGAACTGAACTTGAGAGGGAGGGAGGGCGAGGGAGCGGGGTGGGAATTGGGGATAGGGTCAGATGAGAAATGTGTGCACATTTGTCTTTATCAATTTGTACCTAACAAAAATGTACATATACAAAGCACAATAAAAAAAATAAAAAATAAAATACTTGTGAGGGGTGGATGTCTGAACGCTCAGGCTTCTGTGAATGCAACATGAAACCACTGCTTTGGAGAGAACAAGGCCTGTGGTCTTGGTCCATGGTGCTTAAAGTCACAGCCAAGGATTTGACAAGGGCAAATTCAGCAACCCAGGTAGAGGTGAAATGACCCTTCCAGCTGTTCATTTGTTCATCCTAAGTTGAAAGCATCCCTTTTCCTGCACACAGGAGCCTCTTTATCCTATGTCCAAGGTTTGCTTATAAAGCTATTCAGAAAATAAGAGTATTCTCCAACATCAGGTATTCCTGTGAGCTTCTTATAATTAGGACAGACTTCTAATTGTCGCCTTTGTTCCCTCTAGGGATCTGTGCCAATTAAGAGGGTTCTCCGTTCTGGGAAAGGGAGACGGTGCAGACAGGGCTGAGCCCTCATCGTCTCATGTCCCTCTTGATTGTTTATTCTCCTCAAACTTAAAGCACATTTATAAAAGTGACATTAAACTTTAAGCAACATGTTATATCTGAATACACGTAGTAATGTAGAATTAGTAAACACAAGTGCAATGTTACCCGTGTGTGTCTATGTGTTACACGTACCAACTCAGACATATATGATAGAATTTCTGAGAAAAATTGCAGGTTTCTACAGCCCAATGGTGAAAATACTGAATTGCATAATAGTTTTTATTTATTTATTTACTTACAATGGACATAAATAGCACTCGGCAATTGTAAAAATCTTGCATCCACTTGAAGATTCAACCCAGGAGAACCTAAAGTTTCAAGTCATGTGAGTAACATTAAACTAACCTCAAAAGCTGTCAGATGAAACATGCTCAAAGCATTTTACTTTTCCTATCTGCAAGTGGCATCTTACTGAAAAAGATTTTTTAGCAATGCAGTCCATGCCAGGGAGAAGGGATAAGAATGTCCAACCCTTTGAGGTAATATACTTGAAAGCGTATTAAATACTTCTAAGCCCGACAGTTTATTATTCACAAATACTTCTTCAAAATTTCATGCTTGCAGAGCCCTTTCTAGAAAATGAGCTAAAATTCCCTCTTTCCCTTCCATTGTACCCCATACAACTGCTATAGCCCATTGTATTTGAATTATTATTATTATTATTATTATTATTATTATTATTATTATTTTGGTGCTGGGAATCAAACCCAGAGCCTTGCACATGTTAAGTTTGCATTCTACTGCTGAGCTATATCTCCACCCCCCACATAATTATTTTTATGAAGCTCTTTTCCCACTAAATTGCCCACACAATGCTCACAAAGGTCCTAGGTATGCAGCCTGGGAAGCAAACCATCTGCTTACTCAAAGTGTGATGCCTACGCTTTAAAATATTTATTCAAACTTTAAGTAAGACCTAAAGAAATCCAGACTTATGGGATGGGAAGTACAACTCTGAAAAAATGGGATTTTATAAAAACAACGCATCAGAACTTAAACATCTAAGTATGTTTGTGTTTGACTGGTGACTTCTAGCCGCTCAACATTTAGTGGAATGACATTTCCCACCACTCAGGATAGTTTTGGAACTACTCTTTGGTTGTAGAGTTGCAGTCTTCATTCTATACAAGAATTTTTTTATGAACTCTCACTTATTTTCATTTGTAAAAAATTGAGAAAAGTAAGAATTAGGTTCAAAATGCTGGTTTTCTGTGCTTGTGCACTCCTCTCTAGTCATCCACAGTGTGCCCGCATTGACCTTTTGTAGGAAGGTGAAAAATATACAACCAATATCACTAATCTGTATGGGGAGCAGGAGGGATGTGGAGGCACAAAGTGACATCACTTTGAACTTCACTATGATGTGCAATTATAATGCATCAATAAAAGCATAAAAATGTGACCCAACCACAGGAGCACCACCTTCTCTAAGTTCGAGGGCACTGGCCTCACGGCTGCTTCACCTGGGTGTCTAGCCTTTGAACATTTTTTCTTTTCCACTCTGTACACAAGGACATCAGTGGCCAGGCACAGTGGCACACACCTGCAATCCCAGTACTTGGGCTGCTGAAACAGGAAGATCACAGGTTCGAGGCCAGTCTCAGCAACTTGGAGAGGCTCTGTTTCAAAATAAAAAATAAAACAGGGCTGGGGGTTTAGCTCAGAGGTTCAACCCCAGTACCAACAGGGAAAAGAAAAAATGACCCCATCACCACAATGTGCTGCTCCCTTTGTCCCTGACTCTAGCTGACCAGTCTGCCTGATCTCCTGGGGTCTATGTGGTTGCTCTGTCCCCACGGTCACCTGGTCAGCTGGGCCACTTTCACTTCTCATTGGCTGCTAGCATCCCTTAATAGGTCCATCCTAAACCTGCTCTTGCTTCCCCTCATCCTCCAGGTAGCATGATCCAGGACTTCAACACCCTTCACTTCCTCTTTGGACAAACTACATTTCCTAACTCCATTGACAAGGCCCTTTATTTTTTATTATTTTTGATTGACACGTAATAATTGCACATAGTCCTATGGTACTATGTGGTCTTTTGACACAAGTATGCGTTGTGTTTTGGCACTCTATTGCACAGTATGGTGACTAGAAATGACTATAGGTATTGTTCATTTAAAAAAAAAAAAAAAGCTAGTAAAAGGGATGTTGAACTTTCTCACCACAAAGGAATGATGAGTGCTTGACAAGGTCCTTTAAAATGCAGCACCATGTACCCCAGGCACGTTCCAAGCACTCTGATGTTGACTGTGTGTATCTCCACACAGGGACCACTCACGTAGCTGTACGGTCACCACCATCTTTTGGCTTAGGCTAGTTTTTGTGAGTTCAGGTTACAAACAAGAATCCTTATGCTCACATGACCAGAAGCCAAGCATGTCCACTGGAGTGACCTGCCTGGCAGTTCTGATGATTAAGACAGTGGTCAGCAGACAAAACAACCACCTCTTCTCTCTACTCCCATGGCTCCGAGCTACCCTCTGGAGTCAACATGCAGCCTCATCAGGAAGGGAGTTGCTTGTAGCTGGGGTGGGGAGCAGGTATCACAGTGAAGAAGGTAAGAAAGCACGTAAGATACAAAGATAAGAAAAAGCAATGAGATATGATCTGGTCAAAGAATGTATAGTGGTGATCATTTTAGACAACAGCAAATACCATCATGCAAGAATTATGCCCGTATTTCACCCTCATTGAAGAGTAGCTGGCTGAGTAGGGATGCTTAAGTTCTTTTTCTGGTCTTCCTTAGACAAGCAGTTTTTGATGGAGGGGAGGGTGTGTCTCCAGGAGAATCTATTAATGTCTGGGGACATTTCTGGTTGTTACAACTGGTGGGAGGGCATCCAGTGGGTTTAAGCCAGGGGTGCTGGGCAGCCTAAAGGGCAGTCCACACAACAAAGCATCCCGCCCCCAATAACGGTGCCACTCCCGAGACACACTACACTAGGTTCCATATTTTACCTCCAAACTGGTATTTCCTTTCTTTTTTTTTTTTCTTTTTTTTTGCGGTACTGGGGATTGAACTCAGGGGCATTCTACCTCCGACTACACCCCCAGCCCTATTTTTTATTCTTTATTTTGAAACCGAGTCTCACTAAGTTGCGGAGTGCCTCACTAGGTAGCTGAGGCTGGCCGTGAACCCGGATCCTCTGGTCTCAGCTTCCCGAATGCTGGGATTACAAGCGTGCGCCACCACGCCTGGCTGGTATTTCCTTTCATTCCAGATCCTGTCTCACTAATCATCAAATTGTGGTGAAAAGTTGACAGAATTAGTAACTGAAATCTTCCCTCAGCTACGAGAGTAATGTGACTCCTTGTAATTATCCAGCAATGTAAAATACGGGGAACATATGGTGTCTTTTTTTATTAACATTTAAGACAAACAATATTAGTTCTCATACAAGTAATGCATGAGTACATTCTCCTGGTAAAACAACTTAAACACTACAGGTAGAAGTAAAGTCCTCCTAGTAACTGCCCTTCCAGCTCTCAGAGTAATAATTTTAGTTTGTTAGTTTGTTGTGTATCCTTCTGTAGTATACAAAGACAAATTCCCTCTCCTCCTGAAACAATTTATTTGACCAATCTGGTGGGAGTAGACTCAGAACCTGTTTTATCTTGCATACTGTTAATTACAGATGAAATTGGGTATCCTTTCATATATTTATTGATTATTTTATTTACTATGTCAATTGCCTGTTCACTACTTTTGCTCATTTGTATCAGTATACAGATGTGCTCCTTATCCCTATGCATCAGTACATAAATACTTTGACAATTGCTTGCAAAAGCCTTGCAAGTAATTTCTCCCCGTTCTTCCTCCTCATTTGTATTTTATTTGTTGCTCTCTTTCCTATAGAAGTTTTCAACACTGATGAAGTATAATTTGTTATGTGTTTCCCTTAAAGATGCCACTTTTGTTGTTTAATTAAGTATTACTAGCTGATTTATATGGCTTCTCTCTACTCTAAAGTCCATCCTCTCAGAACAGAAGCCTCCTGCTATTCCAACAACTCCAATAATGCACAGGACTTGTGAGAGAAGGGCCCGGAGGCGGGTCCTGCAAATCCAGCACCATACTCATGGAGTCTCCCCTGAGGGGGACATCAGAAGTCACCTTTGCCTCCTCCCTAACCCCATGCCACACTTATCCTCAAGTTGTTTCCATATCACCTTCTGTTGGTCGCACTTGTCTCTTCTCTCTTCTTCCACATGGGGCTGTCACCCCTGGCTTTCCATGGCTCACATTTTCCTCCCAAATACAGAGCTGCCTCTCAACTCACCGTCCTGTCTCAGTCTTTCTCCTCCCCAGCGCTGCCTGAGGACCGCCTATAGAACCTGACTGGGATTCTTTCACTCTCCAACTCTTTAAAGTCTATCTGTTACTTCCACTGGATAAAGATCAACTCCTTAGCACAAAAGAAAAGGTGCTATGGCTTTGCTGCTGCCCAAGCTCATCTCTAGCCACCTGCCTCCCCTCCAATCACGCTGAGTCACATTCAGGGCTCCACAAAGACCCAACTCTCTGCCAGGAACATTCCCCTGGGTACCCTTTCACATGAAGTGCAGGCCTCACACCCAGGAGGCTGCCATTCTCTGGCCCCCATGCACATCCCAGGCCTCGGCCAGAGCTAAGTTCATCCCTGTGTGCCCACCTCCACCCCGTACACAGTGCACCATGGAAGATCCATGTTTCCTGGTCTAGCTCTCATACAGCCTGGACACATAAGTGAGATCTGAATTGATGATGTCATTCCATTATTCAAAGAACGTGCACGAGTATGATCTTTGTGCAATGCAAGGTGCAAGATTTTGGTGGCACCATGCAAAAGTGAAACAGGTCCAGATCCTCTCCTCAAGATATGTGTGCAAGTCTATTTATAAAAGTAAGCTAGTTAGAAACTGACAGAGGCCAAAAGAGAAGTACTGATCATATGCTTTGAAAGGAAGGGTGACTTGACTGGTCGGGTGGGGATAGGGCACATGATGTGCCAGCATTCAGGAAGGCTGCACTGGAGTGAGTGTCTGGCTCAAGTCCTGGCTCCAATATTTATTTTCTAGCAAGTCCATTGAACTCTCTAAGCCTCAGATGTTTCATTTTAAAATAGGGCGTATGTTCATGTGTGAGCATGACAGTCTGTTCTCTGAAGGCCATTTAAGAGTTAAGTGACAGATTAATCGATAAAGAAAATGTGGTTATATGCATATGATGAAATACTATTCAGCCATAAAAAGTATGAAATCATGTCATTTGTAGCCACATGGAAGAACCTTGAGACCAGGATAGTGCATAAGTCGGGTATAGAAAGACACATATCACTTGATTTTACTCCTATGTGCCATCTAAAGAAGCGATCTCATGGAAGTACAGTGTAGAGGAGTGGTTACCAGAGGCCGGGGTGGCTAGGGGTGAGGGGGATGGGAGATGATGATCAATGAGTACAAAGTTATAGTTAAGAGAAATAAGTTCTGGTGTTCTGTTGCACAGTAGGGTAGCTCTTTTAACGACATAATATTGAATATTTCAAAATAGCTAGAAGAGAGAACTTTATTCTCACCAAAATAAAATGCTAAATACCTTGATTTGATTATGACAAATGTACACATGTATCAAAACAGCACATTGTCCTCCATAAATATGTATAATTATTATGCGTGAATTAAAAACAAAATAAAATTTTAAAAGAAAGAAAAAACTTTTCATAAGCAAAAAAAAAAGAGAGAGAAAATTAAAAAGATAATCTTCACAGCACCCTTGTTAGCTATTACATGAGAGAAGGCAGCATTTGAACTTAGATTTAAATGATAAAAAACTCTTAGATATGCAAAACATAAATTTCATGAGGGCTAGGTTTTTACTCCACATTCTCTTATCCTTCATTTTACCCTTTTCTCCCTCATTCTCCCTAAATACACATTTCCTAAAGTCTGCCCCACTGACCGCCCCCCTATACCCCATGCACTCATTCTTTCTCCTTCTAGACATCATCCTCTAAATCTCTTTCAATTTCTCCCTACCTATAATAGGTTGAATAATGTACCCCCAAAATTCATATCCACCCAGAACCTCAGAACATATTCTTATTTGGAAATAGGACCTTTGCAGATGCTGATTAATTAAATATCTCAAGATGAAATCATCCCAGATTTAGGGTGGGCTTTCTGTGCATTGACTGATATTCCCATAAAAGAGAAGAGGACATAGAGATGCATGGAAAGACAGAGACAGAAGTGGAGTTCTGCTGCCACAAACCAAGACACATCAGTGAAGAGCCTCCAGGACTTGGGAGAGGATAAGGAAGGATTCTCCCCTGGAGCCTGTGTGGGAGCATGGCCCTGCCCACAGCTTCCTCGGAGACTCCTGGACTCCAGAACTGTGTGAGAATGAATTCTTACTGTTTTAGGCCACCAAGTGTGTAGTGATTTGTCACAGCTGCCCAGGGAAACCAATCTACCAGCCCATCAGAAAGCAAGACACACAGGATCTTTCTGAAACGCCCCGCTCTGATCATGCTTCTTACCTGCCTAGCATCCTTCAGCGGCTGCACAACCTCTGGAATGAAGGGCAAACTACTGGGGCCTGGCCCTTATTACTTTTTAACGGGCAAAGATACCTATTATACTTTCAGTCAACAAATCATCTCTAATAATCTATAAAATGCAACCTGAAGTGTAACAAAGACTGTGTCATGTGAAATAGATTATTTTTGGTGAAAGAATGTGTATTTGTCTGTTTTGTATTACGATAAAGAATAACCTGAGGCTGGCACTCTATAAAGAAAAGAGATTTATTTAGCTCACAGTTCTGGAGGTTGAAAGGTATGGTGCCAGCACTGGCCTGGCTCTAGTGGCAACCTGGCAGTGGATGGCATCATGATGGGAGTGTATGTGAAAAGGAGAGACCCAACAGTGAGACAGAAAGTCAGAAAGAGACACAGAGGGGGCAGTCTTGTTCTATAACCTCACATAAGAATTAATCAAAGTCCCAAGGGAACTACCTTAATCTTTTCCAAGCTTGATGTCCCATGTGACCTGACCACCTTGCACTAAGCTCACTCTTAAAGGTTCAGCCACCTCCCAGGTCACCACCCTGGGGACTCAGCTTCCAATATATGAACCTTTGGAGGACACACACAAACCATATCCAAACCATATCAGGAAGCTTTGTTTTTAGTGTGACTAACCTCTGTCCTTTATAAAAGATCAATAGTAATAGAGTTGATTCAAGAGTTGGCCTTCCCTCACCCAAATCCTTCCTGCAGTTGGGTTGGTACTTCTTCTGGATACTAGGCACTATTATATCCTGTGCAGGCCTCTGGTTTACCATTCACCATATTAAAATCATCTAATTCAGAGTCACACTCCTTCATCAGACTGTAAGTGTTTTGTCCATTTCCTATTTATCCTTGTGACCCAGCTACAACTCTAACTGGTTTGAACCTTGTGGAAACTCATGAACATTGGTTGAATAATTGAATACCTGAATGAATGAATGAATGAATGGGAAAGGAATTAGAATGAAATCTCCCTTTTAAATCTGTATTGGGACCCAGAGACTCAACACATACAAATGGCTCATAGCATGGTTTCATATCTCTGGCATGATTGACATGAAAAATGAAAGAAAGTCATTTCTGCTGAAGATGTAGCCTCTTAACTTTATGTGCCTGAATATAAAACTTCTAGCCTGTTTTCATAACAGCCAGCACGACTGATTGATCAGAAAACCATTACCAAAAATATTACATGAAGAGAGTGGGTTTATAGTGCCTGTCTATGCAAAATGAAAGAAGGAAAAGTCTATATAAGATAACTGTGTCCTTTTCAAATTCATGAAGAGCCAAGATACAAGCACTCTAACATTCTCAAAGTAATCTAAACTTCACATAATAAATATCTTGCAACTTTATGGATGATGTACTGACTTGTTATCAAAGTAGCATTCTATGATATTAGAACATGCACTAGTCACATACACATACACAATACACCTCCAAAAGCCTATTTTCCTTAACATTATTTCCAAATTTTCTCTCTTTATGGTATATGTATATATTAACATAATTCATAACAGTGCACTAAAATTAAAATTTCATGCTGGTGGCTACCAAGATGTTTTGGAAATTTTCAAGTCTTTGAAAACATAAGAAAAAGAAGGAAATTTACATGTACAATAAATATCCCAAATATTTAATCAATGCACCATTGAAATAGATGCCAATGAAAATTAAAAAGACCTGTTATTTTCACTATCTAGGGACTGAGAAGTCCTTACCACTGAACCTGAACTTCAAGCCAGAGTCATTCCTGGCATTTCTCCACAGGTGCAAAGGTCCTGGAGGAGTGAGCAGCTACAAATAAACACGAGACATACTCCTCAACCCGGAGGAACAGACTTCTACTGCCTTTAACCACAGCTCTTCACTCTTAAGACACTCCCTGCTGAGTGCAGGACAAACACTCTGAGTCATGCACCACGTGAGTGCAGCTCCATGCTTGGCATACCCTTTCTAATTCTGGAAGGAAGAGCCTGCGCTCAGCCCAGTTCAGCTCCGCCCTGACAGTGCACCTGCTATGTGCCAAAGGCTGTACCGAGGTGCTGGCCATCCTTGCTGGATGACTCTTGAGAACCTGGGCACACAGTGGAGGCACAAACACTCCACTTGCAGCCTCAACCAGAGGACACTCAGCGCCCTCTTGATTTCCATGTACCTCCTGATCTTCCCCAGGAGGCCCTGCTGGCACCTTCAGCTCATTAATACAAAACAGAAACATGCATCATGATTTTGAAAGGTACCTCAATGTTTTATTTTTCATGTACTTGTTATTAGCTGGTTTAACTTTTAAAGTAATTAAAGTATAAATAAATATAAAAATAAACAATAAATGAGGAATACCAATGGCCAAGCCCTTTTTCCTCTTGCCTTCCTGGCACCTTCCTGTCTTCCAGATAAGACTCTGTGGGCCAACTCTGACTTCTTGCTTTTCTTTCCTCAATCCCCAGCCTGGTCCTCAGTCTTTGCTCCCAGTCCCTCATTTATCATTATTGTTTTTTCCTTCCCACTGCCTCCCCTGGAGCCTGGGCCTCCACCCACTCTCTTCGCTGGCTTCTCTGATTCTTTTTACATAACATCTGCCAACTAGGGCCTTCTTATCTCTTCTGGTTACAAAAATGGCCTACTACCCACAGTTCTTCTCCATAGTTGTATTCAACTGTTTATACACCTACAACATCTTCAATTCTCTTTTGTCCAAATTCTACCACCAAATCCAATTAAGCTTTAGCATGTTCCATTTCTTAAGGGTTAGACCCAAGATATGATGGTTCCTGGTGGCAGCATGTAGCAGGAAGGGAGCACCTGAATAAGTTTAGTAAGAATCAAAACAGAAGCCACTTGGGGAACTTAGTAGACCAGTGTTGTGACAACTGTTTCCCAGGACCACCACTGGGCACTGATCCTGGGTTCTGGCTGGTGGAAGGAAGGTCAGGAGCCTGTGGAAGTCACCAAGTAACCAAGGGTCAGTCATCTAGGGAATGTCCTGGATCTTCAAGCGGAAGGCCAGGGGACCTGGCCATGGCAGGCTGGAGACTGCAGGTAGAAGCAGAGCCTTTCTCCACTTCTGTGTCTCATAGGACCTTCCTTCAGACAACTTTCACACTTGGTCTGTCAACGTGTGTGTGTGTGTGTGTGTGTGTGTGTGTGTGTGTGTGTGTACGCATATGCATGTGTGTGCTAATCAACCACTATCTGGTCTCTTTCCCACATACCATTAACAATGTCAAAACTATATGAAAAAAATGAAATATTTGCTATCCAAAACTAGTAATAAATCTGATGGAGTCTGCATTCTTCCAATTGCTCAGTAGTACAAGAAAATTATTCTGGAAACCTGGCTGTCTTTTTCTTTCTTTCTTTTTTTTTATTGGGAGGGGCTTTGGGGCTGTTGTCCAGCCCCTTCGTCCCATGTGCTCCTGGTCAACTCTCTGGCCTGTTTCTGCTAATGAAATTAACAGTAATAGTTAACAGAATAGGCTTTGGAGTCAACAGTTTGTGATTCTTCTGCCCTAGGAAACTAATATAATGACAACTTTTTAAAAAATATTTTGTAGTCCAGTACTTGGGAGGCTGAGACAGAAGGATTACAGGTTTGAGGCCAGCCTCAGTAGCTTATTAAGACCCATAACAATTAAGGAAGACCTTTTTTCAAAATAAAACAAAGTAGAATGCCCCTGAGTTCGATCCCCAGTACCCCTCTCCCTCACATATTTTGGATTTGTTTTTTTAATTTCTTACAAAGAAAAATGAAAGAAATAAAAGCAGTCAAGAGTGACTACATAGTCAGGTAAATAGATAAATTAATGAGTAAATCTTGATGTTCACTAACTTGTACATCCAATTGTTTATTATGGTTTGATAATGTGAGGTCATTTTTTCCTCTTTCCATCAATTATGAGAAAAAAGAGATCATGGAGCAAATGGTGGATGCTGCCATTACATTTGCATATTGAATAAGGACAAATGGGCTGCAAAAGGAGCAAGCAGATGAAGAACACCGGCATTTTCCAATGAATTAACAGGAAATGGATATACTGCGCCTTTAATTCAGAGAACACAAATGCATACGCATAGCATTTACAACAAACATACTTTGTACAGAGAGGAGTAAAGAGAATTTGTGCAGGGAGAAAAATGAAAAGGAAAAATTTTATTCCTGACTAGCTAGGAATAGTGGAATGACTAAATCTTAGCAAGACAGGGATCTTAGAGGTCATTTTGTTTGCCCTCCAAGATAATGGAAGCAGTAATCAATCTCCACAACATCCACTGACAGTTAATATTGGCTTCAATTTGAATAGTGCTAGGAATGGGGAGTTCACTACCTCACGAGCCTGCATTACCTGAAAGCTTTGTTTGAAAAATGTTTCTTAAAGCAAATGAGAATATGTGGCCTTGTATCAGACATCCACTGGTGCTGGTTCTGATTTAAGAACTGTGCACGATTCTTGCATTACTTCATTTCATAGATACTGAGTAGGCCTGTGCTGTGAGCCTAGAATGGTAATAAACATGGGGTGTAGAAACTCAGGAGCAATTTGGAAGAGGCCCAGGCTGGAGGGTGAGGCAGATGAGTGGTCACACAGGTTACTACTGGATAGAGGGGTAGGAAAGCCCGCCGGGAGGGGTGGAATGAGAGGGATAACTGTGTGGGGGAGGGAAGAAGCCATTAGCTGAGTCCTGAAAGCTGAAGTCTCAGCCTGATGAAGGCTGTGCATGTGCCTTCCGGTGTGTACAGAGGATGTGGGCACTTCCAGCAGGTAGGGGGTCCAGATTTTCATTCAACTAGTCAAATATTTTTGAGCCCACTTAAAATGTGTCTGAGTCTGTTATAGTTTCTAAGGATACAGAGAGAAGGAAATAAAACATCCAAGCCTCATGCAGTTTCCCTTCTGGTGGGAGACACAGAAAATCAGAAAATAAGTCATAGACAATAAGACTAATAAACTAAACCAATGAGAAAACAGAGTGTGCCGGAGGATGACAAGCACAATGGTGTAAAATATAAAGCCAAAACAGGGACAGGAATTGAGAAAGTTTGGCTTGGAGGGGTTGATTTGAAATAGTTACCATATGGCTGGAGGAGGAACGAGTGAACCAGGGAAAAGCCCAAGGAACTGCATGTGCTAAGTAAGTACCACGCTTCTGTTCCCATGCTTGCTGGACCTCACCTGGCTACATGCTAACTTGCCTCATTGGCTTTTCTTGTTCTGAGGCCAAGTCTGAAACATTACCAATAAAATCATCATTAAAGAGAATAGTAACAAAAATAATTGTACCAATAGCATTAAAAAATCCAAACTAATTTTAAAACCCCAACAACTCCAAAACATGTCATATAAATCAATGAAAAACTTTGAAAGGAGGTCCTTTTAACAAGTGACACCTAATTAATTCAAATTCTTTTGTCATCCTTCATTCCCAGAATTCTTCCCTATGTTACACACAGCTGCACCCCTAGGTCTGGCAAGAGATGCCCCTGCTCTGGGCCCTCGGCTTCCAAAGGTCCCAAAGCATCCTGGAGCCAGCTCTGCGTCAGCTAAAGAGCCCAGGGGATACACTCTCCTGGAGCCCACAGCCCCTCAAGAAAGCTAACAGAAGGAAAATTAAACAAACTATAGAAATGAGGACAGAAGTTATACAAATTAAACAAGGTAAGTAAATTGAATAATGTAAAACAGATGAGCTCAGTGGTAAAAAGGACAGAATTGTGAGGCAAAAAAACCCCCAAAACAAACAAACAAAAAAACATGGAAGAAAAGGAGGAAAGACAGCTTGTCCTTGAGATAGAATTTGAGACTTTACTGGCTTCTCTATAGGAATTAGACAAAATAACATTTTATGTGGAAGTAGTAAGTGATTAAAATTACCAAAAAAAAAAAAAAGTCGGGTGTGGTGGCACACACTTGTAATCCCAGTACTTGGGAGGCTGAGACCTGAGGATCTGGGTTCGTGCGCAACCAGCCTCAACTACTTAGTGAGGACCTCTGCAACTTAGTGAGACCCTGTTTCAAAATAAAGAATAAAAAACAGGGCTGGGAGAATAGCTTGGATATAGAATACCCCTGGGTTCAATCCCCAGTACTAAAAAAAAAAAAAAAAAATTACCAAAAATGTTTTGGGAAAAAAAATGTATTGAAAGTATTTTAAGTATTTTAAGTGGTGCATATCTTTAATCCTAGTAATTGGGAGACTGAGACAGGAGGATCACAGATTTGAGGTCAGCCTCGACAATTTAGCAAGACCCTTAGCAACTGAGCAAGACCCTGCTTCAAAATAAAAAAGAAAACAAAAAGGCTTGGGTTGTAGCTCAGAGGTAAAATGTCCTTGGGTTCAATCCCTAGTACAAAAAAAATAAATAAATAAAAATTATATAATATGCATATATGTGTGTGTGTGTGTGTGTGTGTGTGTGTGTGTGTGTGTGTTTGTGTGTGTGAGAAATAGTGTGGCTCTGGATGTTGATAGATCAATGGAACAACAAAAATTCCCAAAACAAGCCTTGACCCATTTAAAACTTTGTGACTAATAAAAGTGGCATTTCCAAAGCAATGGAGAATTGATTAATTACTCAACAAGTGGTGCTAGAACATTTATGGGAGGAAAACATACTATAGTTGCCCCTCAGTAAAGGAGGAATTGGTTCCAGTATTCTCATGGATATCATAGTCATCAGATGGTCAAGTTCCTTACATGTAGTATTTGTATGTAATGTATGCACATCCTTTCATAAACTTTATTTATTTATTTATTTATATATTTTGCGGTACTGGGGATGGAACCCAGGGGCATTCTACCTCTGAGTTACACCCCCAGCCCTAATTTTTATTCTTTATTTTGAAACAGGGCCTCACTAAGTTGCCGAGGGCCTCACTAAGTAGTTGAGGCTGACCACGAACTCGTATCCTCCTGTCTCAGCCTCCCTAGTACTGGGATTACAAATGTGCCCACGCCTGACTTCTTCCATAGACTTTAAATAATCTCAAGATAACTTATGATACCTAATGTGATGTAAATGCTATATAAATAGTATTGTTTAGAGAATAATGACCAGAAAAGATAATCTGTACATGTTCAGCATAGATGCAATTTTTTTTTCTGAATATTTTCATTCCATAGTTGGCTGAATCAATGGATATGGAAACATGAGTATACAGGACCAACTATGGCCTTATATTACCAAATAAAGTCTAAACATTGAAATGTAAAAAAGAAACCCATGTAAATATTAGTAGAAAATCCAGTGGAATGGTTACATCACGATGGAAGTGAAGACAGCTTTTGTTTTTTTCTAACTGTGAAACTAAAACTTAACATTTTGAAGTGAAGAATTGAGAGCAGTGATAACAGAATGAGAAAAAAAGCCTTTGTATGAAAAATAATTATAAACAAAATCCAAAAGTAAACAACAAATTGAAGGGAAGAATCACTACATATGCAAAAGACAAAAAAATGGTGTTCTTTATAAATAAAGGGCCTCAAATTTTAAAGCAAAGGACAAGCAGAGCCATAGAGAAATGGTCAAAATCATGAAGAGGCCACCCACAAATCAGTAAGTACAGAAGAATATAAGTATATGTAAAATAGTTGCACTAGCTACCAAATAATTCAAAGAAAACAATAGTTTGACTTAGTCATTTAATTGGCAAGAATTTAATAAATGATAAAATTCTATACTAATTTGCAAAGATATTCTGACTCTTGTATATTCTAGTAGAATTATAATTCATATAAGCTTTCTGATGGGCAATTTGGCAAACAAGATATAAAAAAACCTTAAGGATTCACATATTCAAGTTCTACTTTAAGGAATTTTTTAAAAGGAAACAAACATGTCTGTATGTAAAGATTTAGCTAAAAGGATATAAATGTCAGAGTTATTTGTATAAGGGAGAAATGGTTGGTTACATAAACTGTCAGATTCAGGCAGTGGAACAAATGCTTAATGCAATGGATCTCAAAGTCTGGTGCCTATAACAGCAGCTCCAGCACCATCTGGGAACTTGCTAAAAATGCAAACTCTCTGGCCCTTCTCAGACAGACCTACTGAGTCAGAAACTGGAGGGTGATGTCCAGCAATCTGTGTTTCAACAAACCTTCCAGGTGATCACGATGCTCACTCGTCTGAAAACCTCTCCATTAGTGTATGAACCAGGGTCCCAGTGTTGTTACTCAATTATTTTTTTTTCCTTTTTTCTTATCTGTATTTCCTTTTTTTTGAACCTTGGGGCATTCTACCTCCAAGCTACACCCCCATCCCTTTTTATTTTTTATTTTGAAGCAAGGTCTCATTAAGTTGCTGAGATTGGCCTCAAACATGGGATCCTGTCTCAGCCTCCCAAGTATGGCAATTACAGGCATACGCCACCACACTCGGCTCTTACCGGCATTTTCTGAAAATTCTACAATAAACTTTTCAGAAAAAAAGAGAAATGCATTTGTATAACAAAATCATGAGTATAAAAATCAAGAAATCTCAAAAAACATTAGGAAAATAGTGTATTTTCCCGATATCCTATTTTTATTTTTTATGAATGATAATCATTCATATTGGTCAATATTTGCCTTTTCATCTTAGTAAATTTTTAGAAACAATGTGTCTACAGGAAGAGAATAATAATTAGTACTGTTTAGTACACGCTTTTTGAGTGACCCCTACAAATAAAGCACTGTGGACAAAGTGCTTCCTCACTCAGCTCAATGTTCACAAGAAACAGGATAAAAATCTTACTTCTTCTACTAAATGGGTAAGAAAATTAAAGCCAATATTTGGGGAGGTTCTAGCCTGCAACTTCAGTTCTTAGCAGTGGAGAATAAGGATGCAGACCAGCACTGTCTGAGCCCAAAATCTGTGCTCTACATTTCTGTAGATGCGAGGGAATGCGGCTTGAAAAGAATATGTCAATTCCATGATTGTAAAAGTAAACCCTAGGCCGGGCGTGGTGGCGCACGCTTGTAATCCCAGCATTCGGGAGGCTGAGACCAGAGGATCTGGGTTCGCGGCCAGCCTCAGCTACCTAGTGAGGCACTCCGCAACTTAGTGAGACTCAGTTTAAAAAAAAAAAAAAAAAAAAAAAAATAAGGCTGGGGGTATAGCTCGGAGGTAGAATGCCCCTGAGTTCAATCCCCAGTACCGCAAAAAAAAAAAAAGTAAACCCTGGGAGAACTTAACTCACTACATAATTTCACATGGTAATTTAGTGCTCTAAAAATAGAGCGATGGATTTCATATTAGTATCTTAATGTCACACTCAAAATTATTATTTTAATAGTCTACTCAGGGAAAATTTAACATAGCAAATATGAAAACATTTTACTTTTTCTTACTTTAGTCTTAATTTCTTTTCAGTGTTAATAAAAGCTCTTGGGTGGAATTTATTTTCAACTATGAAATCTGTGGAGTTTACTAAAGATTTTAATAGTTTTTTTTTAAAGCCATACTACCCGAAGCAATACTTCCCACAAGTCTCAGCCCATTCTATAATTTGTTTGATTTATTATACTTACAGTCTGAATATAACTTTCATATGGAATGCAAACTACCTTTGAAATAAAAATCCCTATTTGATTAGGAGTGTGTGTGTGTGTGTGTGTGTGTGTGTGTGTGTGTGTGTGTGTTATTGGGGATTGATCCCAGGAGCACTCTACCTCTGAGGAACATATCCAGCTCTTTTTATTTTTTATTTTGAAACAGGGTCTCACTGAGCACTGGTTTTGAAGCAGAAATTCTCCTGTCTCAGCCTCCCAAGTACTGGGATTATAGGCGTGGGCCACTGTGCCTGGCTCATATTTTATTAGAATTAGTTTCCAGTATGTCTTCACATTGTGAACAAATGTGTATTAAGTCAGGATAGGCTAAATTGTAACAATAACTCCTCATATTTCATTGGTTTAATTCAATACAATTTTCTTTCCTCAATCATAATGCATATCTAATCTGAGTTGGTTGGTGAAGGCTGCTTGTCAGGAACAGAGGTTGATGGGAGCTTCAGTTTGTCATCACATGCTTTCCTGATAACCTTGGTGTGGGAACAGAATATGGTGAAGGGCCTCATAGCCTTAGCCTTGAGGTAACACCCTTCACCGCCCCTCATCCTCCACTGGCCGATGCAAGTCATGTGACACCTAATTTCAGGGTCAGGAAAGGATAAGGTTGCCATGTGGTTGGAAGATCAAGAGCCAGAAATATTTCGTGACAATATTAAGTGCAGCCACAAAAACTTCTAGGAAATAATCCTGAGGTTATTAATTAGCATTTACTAATACATTTAGTTGTTAGCAGTATCTGCTATGTCCGTTTATATTTTTGAGACTAACTCAAACATAGAAATAGATAACTTTACATATTTTTTCAGGTTATAAATATGTTACTGCTAAAATGTCTATGAATTTTATTTCATTATGCATGGCAAAATTCATATCGATTCTACTTTTATTATTCATTAGTTTCATCTTTCCATAGGTATTAAGAGAAGAGAAAGGATCATTGTTTAATTATGACCAATGAGGCAACTAAAAGAAAGAAGGATGGTTTGAGGTCTGCCCAGAATTCACTCAATTCAGTGAATATTTACTGAGGGCCTGCTCTGTCCCAAACTCCGGAGAGTTCCTGGGAGTCTGAAGATGGCTAAGATGAAATAGGTACCAAACTGTTAGAGTGTTAGAAGGAATATATTTTCTTTACTTAGTAGTCTTTCATATATTGGACTTTTATCTGGTATTTCTTGTGTTAATTTTTGTTGTTGGCACTGGAGGTTCAACCCAGAGGCATTCTACCTCTAAACTATACCCCCAGCCCTATTATATTTTTCATTCTGAAACAGCATCATGCTAAGTTGTTGAGGGTCTCACTAAGTTGCTGAGGCTGGCCTTGAACCTGCAATCCTCCTCTCTCAGCCTTCCAAGTACTGGGATTACAGCCAGTACCACCATGCCCAGCTTTTTGTGGTAGCACACAGCTGGGACAGAAGGATTGTAGTCTCAAGGCCAGCCTCAGCAACATAGTAAGGCCCTTAGCAACTTAGCAAGACCATGTTTCAAAATAAAACAGGGCTGGGGTTGTAGTTCAGAGGTAGAATGCCCCTGGGTTCAATCCCCAGTACTGTGCACACATGGGGACACACACACACACACACACACACACACACACACGCACTTACCAATGATTGATTCTTTTTATCCAGAGGTTAGATTGGTACAATTTATTTTCCCAATTAAATGTTCTTAAGTACTTAACTGCAGCTGCTAATTTTCTTCCCGCATGGCTGTCACAAGATTCATTCTGGATTTATTGTTTTAAACACTTCAACAAGAAAGACATAAGTGAAATGTAGTTCGTTGCCAGTTCAAGTGGCTTCATCCATGAATAAGAGACCTTTTTGAGCATGTGTCTTTTGTGTTCATCCATAAACCCACTGACTGCTACACCGTGAGGCTGTGCTACGCACAGGAGGTTGGCAGGGCCGAGTGAAGAAGCCACTGGGCACCAGGGTTGCCGCCATGTTGATTTATCATATCTTGTGACAGATGCAGCCAGCTTCTATTATCCTGAAGATAATATAACTACCATAGAGAGCAAGATCACAATTCAATACAGGAACATATACTTGATAAATCTATCAAACACCGTTTTAAAATCAACCTTCACATGTTTACAAAGCATTTAAACAATATGTTTTTTAATTCTTTTGCTAAGGCAAAATGCAAACCTCCATAAATATTGGATTGTCATTTTATTTAATAAAATAAAAATAAATCAAATTTCTTATAATGCTCACGGATTTCTTTTTTCATGTTATATTCAAAAAAAGTCTTTGAAGAGCTCTAAGCCTATTCTGTCCCGAAGTGTTTTCCCTCCTATTTCCTGTTGCCATGGATTCTATACATCTTGGTATATTCTGTTTATTGTTTATTTAAAATAATTTCATTCCGTTGAAGACAGCTTAAAAGTTAATTTTTAAAAGAGGCATTCTACCTTTTAGCTATATCCCCAACCCTTTTACAATTTTTCTTTCTTTCTTTCTTTTGAAACAGGGTCTCACTAGGTTGCTGAGAGTCTCTTTACATTGCTGAGGCCGGCTTTGAACCTGCTACTGTCCTGTCTCAGCCTTCCAAGTACTGGGGTTATAGGTATATGCCTGTAAAAGTTAACACCTGGCCAAAGGTTAACTTTGATAGTGGTGCATTGCATGTTCATAAGGATATTTACATTTATGCATGATTTCATAATTCCTAAGAACCATTATATATATTGTCTCATTTGGTAAACTCATAAGGTTTACTATTTTTGAAGGTTGTGCTTCAAGTTAACTAGCCATCCAGGGCTCGTTTTCGTGTTTGAATTTACTGTCTGGTTTAAAGGCCAAAAGGAGCCTCACTAAATCCTGAGATGGCCTCATGTCTCTATCTGTACCTGTATTGAAGGTCCTGCCTAATACAATTCATGACTGGGGAGAAGCACCAAATAGATTCAGCAGGGTCAATAATGTTCTAGTTGTGAGCTTATAGGTCTTCTTTGTTACAGAATCTACTTGACTTACAATGGGGTATATGCTGATAAGCCCATTATAACTTAAAAACATTAGAAATACAAAGTGCACTGGGTTGGAGAAGTGACCTCCAAAGGGCCTATGTGTTAAAGACTTGGTCCCAGCCTGTGGAACTGGAAGGTGGTGGAAGCTTTAGGAGGTGGAGCCTACTGGAAGGAAGTTAGGCCTTTGGGACACACCCTTGAAGGGGATTTCAGGATCCTCCCCCACCTCTCTCCTTTTTGCTCTCTATTTTCTGATTGCCATGAGGTGAGCAGCTTCCTCCACTGTCATGAATTACCACTGTGATGTATTACATTAACGCAGGTCCCAAAGCAACAGGCCAACTGATTATGTACTGAAACCTCCAAAACTATGAGACAAAATAAATATTTTTTAAGTTGATTATCAGGCATTTTGATACAGTAACAGAAAGCTGACTAACACACACACTAAACATAGCTTAGCCTAGCCCACGTTAAACAGGCTGAGAACACATATATTAATTAGCCTACAGTTGGGCAAAATCATCTAATGCAAAGTCTATTTTATAATAAAGTCTGAATACCTTGTGTAATTTTTGCCTACTCTACTGAAAGTAAAAACAAAATGGTTGTATGGGAATGCTTTTGTACCATCGTAAAATGGAAAAATTGTAAGTTGAACCCTTGAAAGTCTGAGACTCTCTCTCTATAAAATGTTACATACTTTTTAAAAGAAAAAAAATATAACCTCTTGAATTTCCACAGAGCATTATTTTGGGGGGCAGTTTTTAATGGAAATGTTATCCTGAAGTTCACTGATATGTAGAAATAGGGAATGAGTACATGTGCTTACCTCTGATTACCCCTTCCAATGCTGATGAGTTGAAAGTAGAAGATTTGAAAATCCATCAATTCACAAGGACAAGAAAGTACAAGAGAGAATGACAATAGATGAGAGACATACATATATTTTAAAATGATAGACTGCATGAGGATAAGTGATTCCGTTTGTTTTTGTTTTCTTTAAAAGCAAGGACCAAGAACTAACCCCCTAAGGGGATTTGTCAGGAAACAAGCCAATTTACATCACATAATCATAGAAAGTTCTAGAACTGGAGAGGAGCCCAAACAGGAGAAGGTATACACGCTGAAAACTGGCTTTCATATCCTATTCCTCACCCCTGCAATACATAGAAAGTCTGTCCTCGGAGAAAAAGTTTTCAAAGAAGCTCCAGACTAAAAGGCACCAGGCACAGAGGAGGGGTGAGGTGTGTTACTCAACTGAGCCATCCTTACTCTAGCCCGCCCCAGTTCCCAGAACTCTGGTGATACAGCTCACATCCATAGGAAAAAGCCTAGAAGCTTCCTCCCTGGAGAAGGTGACCAACTAAAGGGGAAACACCATAGATCCAGGATTGGAGAGCTCTCCAATGAAGGGAGGGCCACGAGGTGGTAGACTAATCTCAATCTTAGGTATGAGCAGATCGCTAAGAATCACTAGATATTTAAAGAAAGCATCTGACAGCAAATATAGAGATAGAATAAACAAACAAGTAAAAGGAACTTGGGAGAAACAGATACATCAAGAGGTAACAACAAAAAAGTAATATCCTATGGTTATATGAGAGTACTCTCCCATGACACAAGAACAGGGGTGTGGTGGTTAATCTTGGAGGTCAACTTGACAGGTTGTTAGATGCCTGGAAAATGGGTGTGTCTCTGAGGCTAAAGGTGGGCAGCACATCTGATGGGGAGGCCCAGCTGGAACAAAAAGAGTAACAGCGGGGAGCTCACCAGTACACGCTCCACTCTTTGTTTTTGAACTGGGAGTGGAGCCCAGGGTCAATCTACCACTGAGCTTCATCACTACCCCTTTTTATTTTTTATTTTGAGACAGTCTCTTGCTAAGTCTCTCTGCTCTAGCCTCAATCACTAATCCATCTCTCTCTCTCTGGTGCTTGGGCTTGAACCTAGGGGAATCATCTGAGCTACACCCCTGGCCCTATTTTCTTTCTTTCTTTCTTTTTTTTGGTGACACTAGGGATTGAACCCAGGGGCATTCTACCTCTGAGCTACACCCCCAGCCCTATTTTTAATTCTTAATTTTTATTTTGAAACAGGGTCTCACTAAGTTGGGGAGTACCTCACTAAGTAGATGAGGCTGGCTGTGAACTGGATCCTCTGGTCTCAGCCTCCCAAATACTGGGATTACAAGCATGCGCCACCACGCCCAGCTCCTATTTTATTTTCTATTTGGAAACATGGTCTTGCTAAGCTGTAGAGAGCCTCAGTAAATTGCTGAAGCTGGCTTCAAACCTGCGATACTTCTGTTTCAGCCTCTCAGGTATTGGGATTACAGGTGTGTGTCACCATGCCTAGCCTCAACTCTTCTTAAGTAGGTGTATTTTTTGCTGCCACCATCACCCATGAACATCAGGATCCAAGTCTCAACAGGATTTGCACCAGCAACTCTCCAGGAGGATCGCAAGGCTTGGCCCTTGTCCTCACCTGGAGCTGCATCAATGGTCCCTCCTGTTCGGAGGCTTTGAGCTTTGGGGGCTGGTTTCCTCTGCTCTCCAGCCTGTAGACCCAGTGTGGCACTATTCAGCCTCTGAGCGTATAATCCAATCTAATAAATACCTTCTTATATTCTATTGTTTCTATTCCCCTTGAGAACCCTAACTAAAACAAGGGACCTACAAAAAAAGAGCAATAAAGAGTAAAATTTTCAAAAATTAAATATTTTCTTCTATCCATCATACAATTTTTAAAACTAATTGGAACTTTAGTTCCAGATTGTTAGTATGATGTTGTCAATTTACATCTCTCATTTTAAGACATTTTTTTCCCCAAATTCCCCAACATGTACTTCTTAGAAATATTTTGGGTTATGTATGAGATTACTGGTTTCAGTACTTATAAATGTCTCGTGTAGGTACTATCTTTCTTTTTTGTTGGTTTTAAATTCTGATGGATTTGAATGAGTGGTATACTTGAATATTTGTTAGCAGAAATAAGGCACTAGTAGAATATTTCCTGGCATGTCTTCTGTGGCTATACAAATACTAGTTTATCTACACAGAGCAATCGAGGTTCATGATCCTGGTGAATCTTGCTCCTTTCTCATCAGGCAATTAAGTGACAAGTGAGCTATTTGGTAACACTATTGGTTTGTGTATAGTTCTTTAGAGACTTATAGAATTTTTCTCTTTGTCCATAAAATTAAAACATATTATTAAGTATGTATATGTGTGTCTCCATATCTTATATAGGCTTGAGAAGATCTTTTCAACAGCAGTTTCAAATCTTTCTTTAGCTCAAGTAAATTTTCTTTTACATAGCTTTAAATATTATCCCTTCTCCATCTGCTCCAGTTAGAGTGGATGAGGAGATCAGACATATGTTAAACACACTAAATCTATCTTCTAAGTCACTTATCTTTTATAATTCCCATTTATTTGTATTTTCATTGTAGGTTCTGTGAAAATCCTTCAAGTTACTTTCTAAATCCCTCATTCAATGTGTGACAGTGTTTAATTGGTATTTCCTATCAATATTGAAGGAGATCATTTAGCATCAAATTTTTAATTTTCTTTTTTTGTAGTAGCCTACTTTTTGGACAAAATATCCCCCCAACTCTCTTTGAGATTGCTAATCAGGGTGTATTTCGGTGTTTCCACTAGTGTTGAAATTAATTTTATTTTGTGTATCTTCCCAACACTCAACACTATCCCTACCATGTGACCTTAATTTCTCTTCAAATGTCTTTAGTTAAGATTCTTCATTTTCTGCCCACACTTAAAAAATTAATGTGTAAATCAATCATTTTTATAAGAGCAAATTTTACTAGACATTTTACATGTCTCAGGCACAACAATATATATTATTATAATAATATAATGTTATAATATTGCTATAATAATATAACATTTATATAATATATAAACATTAAGTCATGTAAGCTCATGAGATAAATGTTATTATCTTTCCAGGGTGTCACCTGGAGGTGAAAAAAAGTAGTTCGTTGCCTAGGGATTCTGTCCAAATGACAGATATTTCAGCCTCTCAACTTCAGTTGCTCCTTCAGCCTCTGTCTGGCTCATGGGCCTATCTCTACACAGTCAGTGCTGTAGGTGCCAACAGAAGTCAGAAAAAGGCATATGAACCAATTTTCCTCCTTCCCTCCCTTTCCTCCCCTGTATTTGTTGTGTGAGCCAGGAGTTAACTGGAGGCATGCCTAGGTAGGTGGCACCTTGGCCCACCTTCCACCCGAGTTAGCATCCTAATTGAAGCCTGGGGGCTAGAATGCCTTTGCTGATCTGCATAGCAGGCGCTGGGACAGATGCTAGAGTCCTTCATCACCCTTGGCCTCTCCCTGGCCCACATCCCTCCCCATTCCCAGGTGCTCTGAGCAGGAAATTTGGCAGGGGTCAGCCAGGGACTCCCATCTTCTCTTGCCTGTTGGGTTGAGAGGCATAAAGCACTGATAAGTTTCTTTGTCACTATGATCTCATCTTTAAAATGCTGGCTTGGTTATGATATCCCTCTATGTTAGAAAAAAAGAAAAAGAAAGTCTGAAATCAATTGTTAATATTACTAAGCTACATTGTAGCCAGTAAAACTAAAAGCTTAGTCAGGAAGTAATGTAATCTTGGTTCAAATCTTGGCTTCACAAATTACTATGTGAATTTCAGCAAGTTATTTTACTTCTCTAAATATTTCTTTATCTGTAAGTAGTAAGAATAATATGGTTATTGGTCAAAATAATGATGCAAGGCATTTAAACATTCAACAAAGTATTTGATTTGCAGTAAATGCAATAAATATTGGTTATCATCATTATTTTTAACCATAAAACTTCTAGCATCAGCAATACTAAAAGAATATGTAAGACCCCTACAAGATTCAGAATTTTCTGAGTTTTAGATTTTTACAGAATAGTTATAAATAGCAAAAAAAATTAAAAGCAAAATTAGCATTATTTGCAAATCATATAATATACAAAGTCTAAGTAACTCTATTGAGTGAGCACATTTATATTTAAAAATATATCTGAAAAAAGTTTTGAAGAACACATTTATAGATGTTTTTACTTTAAATTTTTTAAATAATTTTAGACTTACAGAAAAGTTGCAAAGCTGAATAGAGCTGCCTTTCTTCCTTTCTCACCCATTGTACTGGGGATTGAACCCAGGGGCATTTTACCCCTGAACTACACCCTCAGCCCTTTATAGTTTTTGTTTTATTTTTTGTTTTTGAAATAGGACCTTGCTAAGTTGCTGAGGGTCATAATAAATTTTTCAGACTGTCCTCAAACCTGTTATCCTCCTGTCTCAGCCTCCCAAATAATGGGATTACTGGTTTGTGTCACTGAGTTGGCTACAGAGTTGCCCCTTATATTCCACCAAGTATCCCTTTATGTTAACATCTGACCTCGCATCATCATGATACATTTGTCAAAGCTACATACTGGTATAATACTATGACCTGTAGAGGCTTTATCTGCACATTTTACTAATATCTTTTTTCTGTTCTAGCATCTAATCTAGGATTTCCTATTGTATTTGTTATGATTTCTTGGTTTCCTTCAATCTGTAACAATTCCTAAGTCTTTTTTTTGACTTCCATCACTTTGATATACTTTCAAATAATTCTGGGAAATTATGGTGATATTTGCTCCAAACTTCTTACTTTTCTCTTTGTAATCAATAAATATTTGAAGGGGAAATACTTTCATAATATGAAAACACTATGTTTTTCTTCAAACTTCCACCTTTTAACTTTAGCAGACATTCACTGATCTCACTTTCAACAATGATTAACAGGGTGTCCTGATGATGATTTGCTATTTTCTTAATATTATACAAATACATATACATATTACAAAAATATATGTGTATGAAATAAAAATAAATATACATATATATTATAAAATTAATGAAATAACATATATATATATACATATATACATATATGCATACACACACACACACACACACACACGTTTGTATTTTCTGTAGAAAAGAGCTGTCTCTACATTTTTAAGACCTACTGACTTTCAGAGCTCAAGTCTTTGGAGACTTCAGATGTCAGAAGCAAGTGCCACCTGAGAGCCAGGCCTTCCAGTTCAGGATCTGTATGTCTTAACAAGACCCCTGAAAGACTTGAGTGCATCAGAGGTCATTTTAGTTCTATGTTTATTATTAAGGGACCTGATGAATCATGATCACGTTTGAACTTGGCAGAAGGGCCAGAGGACACCTCAGTTTCCTAACTCCCAATTCATTCTCTTCTTTTCGCTTGCTTGATCTACTCCCCAAAGAAGTCCAAAGCAGGTAGGCTTTGGATTCAGACCTGAATTTAAATAGTTAACACTATTTACCTGGAAAACGACTCAAGGTCTCAGAACCTCAGCTTCTGCATATGTAAATGGGAGAAGTACTAACTTTAATGAACACAGTGGGACAACCTGGTGTAACAGGTTACCTATAAGAATACTGAAACATGCAGGCTGATCCCCCTTCCAGGGAAGACTGTGGCTGGGCTGCAGGGAGTGTTGTCAGCTAAGGCTTTAGCTGTCAGCCCCTGTGAGGTCATCTCAGTGGTAGAGAGCTGCCTCGCCCATGGTCACGTTCTTCCAAAGGTAACCCATATCCAAAGACAGAGATGTGGAGGCCCACCATTTGTGTCCAACTGGAAACAACCCTGAGGTTTGTGTTGTTTGAGGTCTGGAAACAACACTCAACTCCTGAATGCTGTGAGGTCTCCCGACCATCTCTTGGTCGAGTCTGCATGGCAGCTCCCCCTCTCCATTCCATTTCTGCCCCCTGTCTTCACAGGTGTTGAACTCAAGCATATGTCCTAGAGTTCATACATCTTAGAGTCTATTTGGAATTCTGAATTGAACTGGGAACAACTGTTATGAATATGCTAGTTATGCTTTGGGGGAATAATCTTTGCATATTGCCCACTATCACTACATACGAATTGACCTAAATATGTGTTGAGTACCTGTTGTGCACCTGACACATTCTAAACTGAGAGATGTAGAGTTTACCAAAACAATGCTTGCTACCTACCAGGAGGAGAGTAAGCATAAATACGATTATGCATGTAACTAAAACACTATTTCAGCAAGGCTTCCTTGGCCAGCAGCTGGTCCCTTCTCAACCTAAACTCTCCTGATATGTATTATGACACAGTTCTATGAAGGGCAATCTCTGGAGAACCTTTCTTTGAGTATGAGTTATCATTCATTTTTAAACAATGACAAAAAACAAACACATGACCTGATTTCAAATTGAGGAAATCATTGTTTCCTTAAAAGATTTTTTTTCTTACCCTTGATAGAAAAAAGTCCAGAGACAGGCATAAGCAAGTTCTGGACATCCAAGCCATCAAGTTGGATGAGTTTTATAGCTCTGCTTTGAAAAGTACTTCCTGTATGCTTCTCTATGTTTGTCTTCATTTTGACTGTTCTGCAATAACAAAAGAAAAACTGCCTTTTGCTTCTATTGCAAAGGAATGTGCCCTGAAAGCCGAATGAAATCTTGTTTCCTCAAGGAAAGGGCAAATGCATTCTATGTTACTCTTTCAAAAGGTTGAAAATAGTATAAAATTCAATGTTCAATTATTTACTCTGATGAAAGATCTCTTAGCCTGGAGTGTTGTTAAAAAAATTCTTGCATGATTAAATCCGTATTACCATTAAAAAAAATCATAACAGGCACATTAAAATGTTTGCCAGAGGACTACCTATTATTCTGTAGCTCTGACTTTGAAAGCCTAGTCAAGGTTTCCTTGGATGATAGACAACTTTAACAGACTTTCACACACACAAAAAAAATGTAAGTACAAAATTTCCATTACCCACCACTGGAAGTTCTTCAAGGGGTACACAATTGCACTAACATATAATGCAGCCTAAAAATAGTCTTTAGAAGCAATATGTGTCACTCCCCAAAGTGTCAAGTAACTTAGTTCTTGTGTCCCAGTTTGAAGATCTTCAGGTCCTATTCCTGTTCTCCATCTTCATTTTCACCTTACACCTGTTCTGGATTAGGTACCATACACTAGTGGACAGCAGAAATCACTGACCACGAGCTGCCTGAGTCCCTACATAGGGCTTCACTAATGGCCAGCTACCAGGGGCTACTGATGTGCCCAGATCATCATCCTCAGCTGATCAAATACATGGGCATGCCAAAGAAGGCTTGTCCACTAAACATCCTCTGTTTCAACTCGTCAAAATCTTTTCTTTAAAAACATAATACCTTCTATGGCTAAATTCCACTCTAGAACTACCCGATGAGAAGTTTAGCAATGGGTAAGAGCTGTTTCAATGGTGCCTTGGCAACTTCTAATGCTCCAATTTCTAGGTTGACATATACAAACTCCACTCTTTTTTTTTTTTTTTTTGCCCTTCGATGAATGTTCATTGCATTATTTATAATTAATTTAAAATGTTATACATTGCCTTGCAACCAAAACTATTTTAGTGATGGCATACACATAATTTAGTGTTTTTCAGCTGAAAGTGATTTTTTCTCCCTAGGAAACATACAGAAATGTCTGCAGACATTTTTGGTTGTTGAACGGGGGTAGGAGTTACTATTAGTGGGCAGAAGCCAGGGATGCTGCTAAACATCCTAAAAGCACAGGGCAGCCCCTACAAGAAAGAAGCCATGATGTGCTGCCACAGACTCAAAGCAATTGAGCCAAAAATTATGAGCTAAGCCTTCTAAAACTGAGTCAAAATACTATTTTTATTCTGTTGTGTTTACATATTTTTTCTTTTTCTTTCCTTCTTCTTTATGGCCTACACTTACTACCTCTCACTAGCTTTCTCTCTTTTCTCTCCTGAACATTTTAAACTTTCTTCTGCCTTCTTATCTCATACTCCTTTTTTCTAATGAACCATATAGTAACCATCTGTAATAGTTTGAATTTAGAATGCCCCCCTGTGTGACCTTAGGAATTACATATGGTCTCTCCTACCCTTGCTACCTTTCTTGCTTCTGGCCTTCTTGATGAGAGAGCACGACCCTTTTGCTCTCCCTCTCTCTGACACCATGCCCTGAGTTTCACAGACCCAGCCTGACATGGACTCATCCTCTGAAATTTCCAGAGCTGTGAGGAAATAAATCTACCTTCCTCTAAATTCTGTGCTCAGGTTTTTTGGATCACAGGAGTAAGAATGTTGACCAGAATACAAGTAGATATCAGAGGAGATGGGTCACTGCTGTGTCTAAGCCTGACCATATAGATTGTGAGTCTTTGTAACTGGTTGGTGAGAGAAAGTTGAGAGAACCAGAATGCTGAAAAGAAGGCAGATAATAGAGACTGTGCTCAGGAGATTTCAGAGGGCAAAGAGAACTCCATGGGAAAATGGACTAGAGGCCACACATTTTACATTCTGGTAAAGAACTATTGGCATTCTGCCCATACCCTGAAACATTGTGTGAAGCTGAATTGAAGGATGATAGATTGGTTAGGAAGTAGGAAATCTCAAAACAGCAAATTATCCAGACTGCATCATAGATGCTAATGTCTGTGTACAATGAGTTTATAGTAAACACCAGAAGCAGAAAGCAAAACAGAGACTTTATAGATTTGCAGTTTGATCAAAAAGGCCCATGTAAAATTGGGGCCCAGAGAAATGATATTGTGGAAGAAAGTAAGATGGCTGAAGGGAAGTTTAATGCTTTGCTTAGAAACAAAAACAGGAAAGCTGTAGGGGAAGTTCAAGATTTGCATAAAAACAAAACAAAACAAGGAATATGGAAAAAAAGGCCCAGCAGTGGCCATGATAGAGGTGGGCCCAGTGGTGATCATGACGGAGGCAGACCAGTGATGGTCATAATAGAGGTGGGCCTAGCAGCTGACATGATGGAGAAGGGCCCAGTGGCAGGGATTGAAGAGGCATGACTACTTTTCTTGACGGTGATTGATTTTAGTGCTCATGTAATGCTGGCATTACTGGAAAAAAGGGGTCATGGAGTCTTCCCATTAGATTTCTCAAAGTAGCTACATACTCAGACTGCATTGTGTGTATTAATGTCTGTATTCAGCAAGTTGTATAGCAAACATCAGAAGCAGAAAGCAAAGCAGGGAGACTTTATAGATTTTTCAGTTTGGCCAGAAAAAAATGTGCAAAGTTAGGGCCTGGAGAGATGGTGCTTTGAAAGAAAGTAAGACAGCTGAAGGGAGGTCTAATGTTTTGCATAGGAACAAAGAAAAGAATGTGGGCAGTACGAGTCCAAGTGTGGAATCATGGAAACAAGGACCCAGTGGTGGTGGCTATGATTGAAAAGGGCCTGGTAGCAGCCAGGATTAAAACAGCACCCAGCAGCAGCCAGCATTGAGACATACTCAGAGGCAGCCATGATTGAGGCAGGCCCGGGGGCAGTATGATTGAAAAGGGCCCAGCTTCAGTGATTGAAAAGGGTGTGACTACATTTCCTGCTGGCAGTCAATCTCTGCACTCACATAATGCTGGCTTTGCAGGAAAAAAGGGGTCATAGAGTCCTCCCCCCCCATCCCAGATTTCAAAGGAAGGCCTGGGAATCCAAGTAATGTGTGGCAGGTTCAGAATACCTGCAAGTAGTCACAAATGGGGCAATTTATGAAGTTATGAGGGTTTAGAAATGCCAGAAACAGGAAACAACCATGAGGAAAGGCTACAAGTTGTGAGCCATGTAGCCAGGCTGGAAGAGAGAGTATGCCACCAACTGTAATCAACTAGGCCCAGGAATGGGACTGCTAAGACCTTTTGGATATCACATCTCACCACCATGTGCCCCCAGATGCCAAAAATGAAGCTTTAGGATTAAATGCTTGCCCTGCTGGATTTCAATCCTATTTGGTCTCTTTCCTTCTTTCTATGGTCCTGAACCCCCTTTTGTAATGCAAATATTTACTCTGCACCATTCTACATTAGATGCATGTAACTTGCATTTTAGTTTGATTTTTTAATTTTCATTTACAGGAATTCACAGCCAAGAGTTCACCTTGAGTCTTAGAGGAGACTTTGGACTTTGGGACTTTTGAGAGATGCTGTAATTGTTGAGACTATGGGAACTCTTGGAGATGGAAAAAATGCATTTTTGCACTCTGAAATGGGCATGAGCTCTTCAGGGGCCAAGGGAAGAATATTATGGTTAAGTGTAGAATGTTTAGGGTTGATATAATTTAAGTCATGAGGGTTGTAATATCATCAGTGTATAAATCCTAGGTTGGTAACCTAGACTGGTAGGGTATAGATGGAGAAGGAGGATCCCTGGAGGCGTGGCTTTAGGAATTGTGCTTTTGTCTTTGAATACCCTTGCTTGCTTGCTTGCTTGCCTGCTCTCTCTCTCTGCTTCAGGGCTCCACAATGTGAGAGCAGAGCCCTTGATCTCTCCCTCTCACTCTGCTTCCTACCATATCCTGAGCTCTGCAGACCAAAGTCTCAAAGTCTCACATGAAACAAATCCCCAAATCTCAAAAAAAACTCTGAGCAAATAAATCTTCCTTCCTCTAAGTTGTGTGGAGAGTTGTTTTGGATTATTGCAATGAGAATGTTGACTGAGAAACAATGTCTTATCCACCTCAGAGTAGCAGTCAAATAAAGCAAATGACAGTTGTCTTGGTAAGTGTACCTATAATGGTCATGTGCTTTTTGCAGATTAAATAAGTAATTGATAGCTAGGAGGATTTTTTTCATGATGTTTTCCAGGCAGCTACATAAGGGTGCTGGGGCCAGACTCCATTCACATTGACAGCTTCAAGCTGGGGAGTGAGAGCCAGCATTTGACTGCAGCCTTCCACTCTCCAGTGTGAAGTGCCAAATCACCAAGTTCAGATATGGCCTCTGTAGCTTTCACCACTTGAGTGGGCTGTAAGCCTCAGGACCTGGTACATCTTACGTACTGTACTCCATCCTGCTCACACCCTGAGACAAGCCAGGACTCCTCATTTCTGAGCATGTGGCACAGGAAGCTGATAAGTGGATGCTGAAATTGAAGCCCTAAAAGAACCAAGGAGCTGAGCATGGTGGCACATTCCTCAGTACTTGGGAGGCTGAGAGAGGAGGATTAATTTAGTGAGGCCCTCAGCAACTTAGAAAGATCCTATTTTAAAATAAAAATAAGATAGGGCTAGGGGTGTAGCATGGAGGCAGAATGCCCCTGGAATCAATTCCTTGTACCACACACACAAAAATAAATAAATAAATAAATAAATAAATAAATAAATAAATAAAGTAATTAATTAAAAGAACCAAGGTTTAAGCATAGTAGATAACCTAAAAACTGTGTTGTCAAATTCTAAGGGTAAAACAAAAAATTAGAAGCTATGTAGTATGCTCAGAGAGGTGAGGTAAAAGGGAAAAGGGATGTGAAAGAATGTAGGTCCAGCGTGGTGCCACTCTGTGCTGACACCAGGAGGGTACTTTGTCTTTGTAGAGAAGTAAGCTGAACCAGAGTGAGGCAGGGTGTGTTCATGGGAACAGTGGCTGATCACTGGGCATGAGGAAGAGTAAGTCCACCAGGTTAGTCTCTCATGTGACCATTGAGTGTGCTAGATTATGTGTATGAATACACTTCAAAGAATTCTCTATTTGGGTGACAAAGCTGCCCCAGAATAATGCTGGAGTATGTGTAAGAATTACCTCTGGAATTTGTTTTAAACATGCTATTTTTAGGCAGTGTTATCCAAGTACCAGGAATAGAATCCAGGGCCCCATTCTGGGAGCTTGGAGTCTGGGTGTTTAATTAGTATTCCTGAAATGATTTGGATGCAAGGTATACAGGCCAGATGTTATGGAACAAAAGCAGTCATCTCACTCTTCAATCAGACCAATACTGGTCCATCCTAATTTTCAGGTGCTCAGAAAACTTCCTCCATCATTCAAAATGTGGGATAAATGGAAATCAATCAATAAATACAGACTCCAGTCAAGCATGTTATGTTCAGGTTTTCAGGAGGAATTAAATATTGAGATCAACTTCATCTAAGTTGTCAGAGGGTAAGTTAGGAGCTGAGCAAAGAATTCTGTTGTATGATTTAGAGAATTGAGATATAGTCCCTCTGGGGCTGCTACAATACAGATGGTCAGTATACTGCTACTGTTAGGAAAGATTTGTATGTCTTCAGTTCCTTTCAAACTGAGAAATTAGTTTCAAAATCTGAATCTCTCACTAAATATGATATTGAACCCAAAGAGAAATGTCAGTGCTCTTGGCTACATTCCAAAAATGGTGTACTCTGAGGAAAGCAATGGCTCCAAGGGCAAGTGCAGCCCCAAGTGCAACCGGACTGGAAGTTCAGCAGCTGGGATCATCAGTGGGCCAAGGTGCCATGCTGGGCGACTCCTGGACAGCAGTTTCAGATTCCAGTACCATGTGGCTGGGCCTTCCTGGTAAGTCAGTTGAATAAAGAGTCTCCTAATAACCCCAAACAGTGTATTCCGAATAAGAATGGTGCAGTCAGAGGGTGTAAGCTTTCAATCAGGAGTGGGTAGTGAAAAGTCACCTCCCAGTGCCAGCAGATCATGACTGGTCAGTTTTGTTCATACTAAGGAGAGTATTATGGACTGAATGTAATGTTTATGTTCCCTTAAAATTCATAGGTTGAAATCCTATATTAGGACATAGGGCTTCTAAGGAAGTAATTAAGGGCAAGAGGGTAAGTGAAGTCATAATGTTAGGTAGTTACACAGAAATGAACAAGGGATGACAATAAGGATCACTCCACTGTGAATGGCAGGAGTCACTCCACCTCAGGTGGTAGAGAGCCCTGCCTATAAACCTCCTTCATGGCCAGATACTATTCTCTTAAATCTAAAAGGAACCAAGTGTGACCAGCCTGAAGGGTCTTCCAGCACTGGAGCGCGAACAGAGCACGAGGCCTGTGGGCTTCCCTTAGGTATGGATGGAAAAACTTCTCATATTGTGGAAGTAGCACAGACACACTAGGCTGTGGTGTGGAATAGCAGGAACAACATCAAATACAGAATGCATGAGGGGAAAGTTTTCAGACCAACTATAAAACCTACCCTGTGAAAGATGCTACTGCAATTTCTTCTCTTGAAACAGACTGCTCCATTACTCTCTGGAGCATTTTCTCTCCCTTCTAACATAGTCTCCTTTCTTAAAACTGTCCACTTACTTTGCTATATAAACCCTTTATGCTTATCCTATCCATGTCCCTCATCTGAAATCCTTCTTTTGGGAAAACAAGAACTGAGGAAATTGCCTCATGGTAACAATAAAGGAGGAGCTCAGATATGACAGAGTTAGTATCCTTACGAGAAGAGACATCTTTTTTTTTTTTTTTTTTTTGGTACTAGAGATTGAACCCAGAGGCATTCTACCTCTGAGCTACACCTCCAGTCCTAGTTTTTATTCTTTATTTTGAAACAGGGTCTTATTAAGTTGCAGAGGGCCTCACTAAGTAGCTAAGACTGGCTATGAACCCAGATCCTCCTGTCTCAGCCTCCCAAGTACTGGGATTACAAGCGTGTACTACATGCTTAGTTACGAGAAGAGACTTCTTAAAATGTCATATTTACATTAAAAATAACTTTTATTAGACATCTCTTATCCAGAAATTGGACTAAGAGCTTATATGTATTTTCTTACTCAAGACTCACAGCAACTCACCAACTCCATTTTACAGGTCAATAAACTGAGACTTAGAGAGAAGTTAAATAACCTGCCTAAGAGACCCAGAAGGGAACTGATAGACAGAGCAGCCCAAAACACAGGATCTGGGCCCAAAACCTGCTCTCTGTGTGATACTGATTCCAAACATGAAAGCCTCAAAATTAATAATGAAATAAAGTAATTAAGAAAAAAAATAACCAAATTTGAATTAAGAAGGTAAATTAAAAGATTAGAAAGCTAAGAAGGCCCATATAAAATTGTGTTAAATTTTTGAATAGAGGAAAAATAGAGGCAAGTAGAGGAGGAAAATTATTGATAAGAAAGACATTAAAACAAAATAGAGGGGACAAAAAGAAAGCCAATTAAAATGGCATGATGTAAAAATGGCTTATTAAAACAATACTGAGTTGGGCATAGTGGAGCATGCCTATTCTTAATACTTGGGAGGCTGAGACAGGAGGATCGCAGGTTTGAGGCCAACTCAGTAACTTAGTGAAGCCCTATTTCAAAACAAAATAGTGCTGGGGGTGTATCTCAGAGGCAGAACATCCTTGGGTTCAATTCCCAGTACCAAAAAACAAACCAAAACAAAAATCCTCAAAACAGTGTTGAAATACAAGCAATGCTATCAAAGAGAAAATGTGACATTAATAAAGTAGGAAAACAGGAGTCTCTAAGCTGGGAATAGATTCCAGAGCACTATCTCCCAAGAACACAAAGGACTCACCTCTAAAAGGGTCTTTTGAACACCTCTGAGCCAATGCGATAACATTTTAGTGGCCAAACTCTGTGGAAAATTCCAATTTTATCCTGCCTACAGGATTTGAAATAGCCCAGATGGAGGTTTGGTGTGATGTTTCCCATAAAACACCATTCTTGAAAGATATATTCTTCGAAGAAAAATAGCTTCACACTGACTGTTTCTGGGAAGCTGTAATGGCCCAGAGGGGTCACATCACTGCGCACTTCCAGGAGGCACTGTTCCCATCGGAGCTGCTTCCTGGGGGCCTGAGCAGCACCTGCACAGCTGCCAGTGACAACACTGCTCCCTTGGAACTTTCTACCACCCACAGCAGCAGGGCAAAGGCCCTGAGAAGTAAGTTCTCTAGCAAGAAACCTGTTTCTCTTTGTTCAGGCCACCTTATCTGACATTGGAAGCCTCTCCCCTATCCTTGCTGTCATTTTTTTCCCCATGAATATGCTCTATTTTCATCCAAAAGCAGTTTTATGGAAAGTACTTTGGAAAAATCTGTCCTGAAAATGTTGCTTGAGGTTTTAAGTCACTTGAGAAGAGAGAGGAGACAGAGAGAGAGAGAGAGAGAGAGAGAGAGAGAGAGAGAGAGAGAGAGAGAGAGAGAGAGAGAGAGAGAGAGACTGACTTTTGTTATGGCACAGATTGCCCTCCTTGTTGTCCAGTTTGTTTAAAAAGCAATGTTCAAATATAGATGTGCAAAATGGTGATTCTATCAGGGTAATAAATATACCATGCAGGCAAATACATATCCAGATGGAAAGCTTATGCCTTTTATGACAGCACCACAGGACCAAGAAATGTGGAAGAAAGGACATGATAAATGATCTCCAAAGAGATCTCAACTCTTGCCTCCCAGGAGGAAACCACCTGGTGCTTCATGATTAATTTACTGGGAATGTGGGCGCAATCTGGTTTAGGAACCAAATGAGAAAAAAAAAAAAACAGAAACAAAACAAAAACTCATGTTTTTCAATAAAGAAATATTGAATCACCAGCACTAATTAAACCATTGACCACCTATGCCATGCCAGGAAAGTATAAAGCATGAAATGATGTCTTCACCCAGCAATCCAATAGTCTTTGCACAACTGGGCTACACCAACTTGAACAGCAGCAATTTTGATTAAAGAGAACAACATATTCTTACATTACTTCTCAAAATTGGAGGATTATTAATCTGACTTTCATAGTTAGCATAAAAAGCAGATCTATTTATTGCACACTCTTTAGAAGAATAACACAAGTAAGATACTTAAATGAGAATGATATAAAAGAAGTTATAAACAAATCCATTGAAATAATTTCAAATGTGTATGGGTGTTACTCAGTTTAAAATGGGTAGAGCCTTATAAGCTGTCGGAACAAAATGCAACTGGATTTGAGCTGGATCTTTAGGAGAGGGTAAGATGTAAATTGGGATAAAGAATATAGAAAGTATTTCGGGCAGAAAAAAATATATTATAAATAGAATCCAAGT
>PVLC010000314.1:39747-87325 GCA_004027655.1 Graphiurus murinus
TAAAAAAAAAAAAAAAAAAAAAAAAAAAAAGAGCCAGGTGTGGTGACACACCCTATAATCCCAGTACTTGGGAGGCTGACACAGAAGGATTGTAGGTTCAAAGCTAGCCTCAGCAACTTAGTGAGACCCTGTTTCTAAATAAAAAATAAAACTGGGCTGGGGTGTAGCTCAAATAGAATGCCTTTCAGTTCAATCCCAGCACCACACACACACACACACACACAAATGAATGTGAAATCCACATGCCTGTGGAAGAGGAGGAGAAGGAGGAAGCAGAGGAGGAGGAGGAGGAATACTGCTTTGGTGATTCAGATCTGTAGTTATTAAATCCTGCGCACAGTGGCAACAAAGAGAATGGAGAGGATAGAAAGTGGAATTCTGGGACAACCTCCAGGGTATTTAGGCGATACATCTTTTATCTGGTTGTATAACTCCATGTTGACCTGGACATGGGACTACTTGCTGAACTACAAGTCTTAAGCAGTAGGAGAATTAAATATCACTGCCAGGAGAAGTCATAAATGTGGCTTTGAATATATCACACTTAAGATGATAAGAATTTCTCAGATTTGAAATATCAGTGAGGTCAGATTTCAGTTGAGGAAATCCTGGGCCGGTGGATATCCATGGATTATAATGCTCCCAGAAGCACAGCTCTGGAATTGGTAATGCTCAGCAATGTTTTGCACATCCCTGGAAGAAATTTCTCTTAGCTTCAGTGTGGATAGATTAGGTTGCAAAACTATGATGTGTTGAAGGGGAAATTTTGAAGAATACAAGGGTGGAGACCTCCACTTGTGTTATACACACAGCCCAGCAGAAAGCAGACTGATATTTCAGTGAAGGCAAACCTGCTTCCTTGGGTAACCCATTCTCACCAGTTCTCCTTCCTGTGTGGCCTCTTTCTACATCTGTTGGGAGGTGAGAGTGCCCCCGAACCCCCACACATAATTTCACCCCAACTGACATAAGAGTACCAGGCAGGATGCTCTCTGTCCTGAACTAGAATCTGTCTCCCTTGGAAATGAAAAGCTAAGGAGGCCTGCAGTTACATCTTCTAGTATTATTGCTAGCCAGGAACAAACTTCTGTTCCAGTGACCAGAGAACCACATAAAAAAAAAAAAGAAAGAAACCTGTTTAAAATAAGTCTTAGTAGGCAGGGCATGGTGGCACATACCTATAATCCCAGTACTTGGGAGACTGAGACAGAAGGATCACAGGTTCAAGGCCAGACTCAGAAATTTAGCAAGGCTCTCAGCAACTTCAGCCACTTAGCAAGATCCAGTTTACAAATAAAAAATAGAATAGGACTGGGAGTATAGCTAAGAGGTAGAATGTCCATGGGTTCAGTCCTCAGCCCCACAATGAATAAATAAATAAATAAATAAATAAATAAAATAAGTCTCAATGGATAATCTTCAGTAGATAAATGGAAAATTGGTTCAAAAATTTGGGCTAGATCTAGACAACATATCCTGTCTCCTAGTTCATATCAGGACCCCTCTGATTCTGGTAGAACATACATAGAATGTAGGAGTACAGACAAGAATATGTGCCTCTAGTCATCTGATAAACATTAGCCTGGATAGTTTTACTGTTCAAAGGTGAAAAAAAATTGTGAATGACAGTCAAATAAAGAGAAGGCAATTCTAAGAATTCAAGGAAAAGCAGAGTATGAAAAGGAGTTACTAGCAAATAGTAAAAAAGTGTAAACTGAGGCAGTCCTTGCCTGTGCCTACGTATTGGTTCCTAATGCTCAGGACATAAAGTAAATAACTAAGAAATGGGATGGCATAAAACTAAAAGGCTTCTGCACAGCAAAAGAAATAATCAAGAGCATGAAAAGAGAGCCTACAGAATGGGAGAAAATCTTCACCCCACTCTCTGAAGAGGGTTAATGTCCTGAATATATAATGAACTCAAAAAACTTAAAAAAACTAAATCAATAAATTGGCAATTGTACTAAATAGACATTTCTTAAAAAATGCAAATGGTCAATAACTATATAAAAAAAGTGTTTAACATCCTTAGCCATCAAGGAAATGCTAATCAAAACTACACTTAGATTTCATCTCACTCTGGTTAGAATGACAATAATCAAAAATACCAATAATAATAAGTGCTGGTGAGGATGTGTGGGGGAGTGGGAAGAAACATTTATACACTCTTTGTGGTATTGTAAATTATTATTACCACTATGAAGATCAGTATGGAGGTTCATCAAAAGACTAGGAATGTCACCACCATGCGACCAGCTATACCTCTCCTTGCTACAATTAAAGATGAAATACTACAGTGATACTTTATAGCAGCACAATTTACAATAGTTGAGTTATGGAACCATCCTAGGTATCCAGCAACAGACTAATGGATAAACAAAATGTTGTATATGTTTTATTCAGCATGAAAAGGAATAAAATTAGCCAGATGTGGTGGCACACACCTGTATCCCATAGACAGGAGGATAGCAAATTGGAGGCCATACTCAGCAACTTAGGCCCTTAGTAACTGAGACTCTGTTTCAAAATAAAAAAAAATAAAAATAAAATGGGGTTGGGGGTGTAGCTCAGTGGTAGAAGGCCCCTAGGTTCAATCCCAAGTGCCATAAAACAAACAAGCAAATAAAGAAGAACAAATTTATCCCATTTTCAGGAAAATGAATAGAACTGGAGAACATAATGCTAAATGAGATAAACCGGACTCAGAAAAAATCAAAGGTCACATGTTTTCTCTCATTTCTTGAAAGCTAGAGAGAAAAAAAGGAAAGAAAGGTGACTGGTGAAAATGAGAAGAGAGACCAGTAGAGTAGTCGAAGTGGATCAGGGAGGGAGTGGGAAAGGGGAAGCATAGAGAAGGAAACAGACCAAATACTGTAATAAGCATACACGAACGTATCACTATGAATCTCATGATCATGATAATTACAATGCACCAAAAAAGTTTTATGAGTGAATTTTATGTACTTTGTATCCTGAATAAAATGTCATCAATATACAAAAGGCCTTGTGAAGCCAGATGAGAAATGAGGAGAAAAAGAACTTAGGAAATTTGATTACAAAGAAACTTAAATTCTTAAATCAAACAAAATTGGATGATATGCAAGTTAGAATGAACAAAGATATGGCTTTAATAGGAGAACAGATCAACAAAAAATAAAAGGCAATAGTAGAAATAAAGTCTGCTTTGGAGTGAAAGTTCAAATTAGAAATGTAGAAAGGAAATAAAAAGCTCTCTAGGAATTCAAGTGAAATGGTCAAAGGAAAAAGCAACACATGAAAAGGTGATAGTTGTGGACAGATGATTTACCTTTATTTATTTACCAGAAAAGGGATTTTATTTAAAGACAGGGACCAAACAAGTTGATAATTTTTGCTTAGATAATAGAGGTACTTATTTTACTCTAGAGAGAAATCTGGGCTGGTAGGGCAGCTGCATGAAGTCCTAAGGACCCAGATTATGCTTTAGCTCTTGTTCCATTCGCTTTGAGGGTTGGCTATCTTTCTCAGCGTATGAGATGGCTGCTAGCACTCCGGCCACCATGATCACATTCCAGATCTAATAGGGAGGAAGAGAAAGAGGAAAATGCAGCATGCCAGATGAGTCAGCTCTTTTAAAGAGCTTTCCCAGAAGCCCCAGCTAGTAACTTCCAAATATATTTCATTGGATTTGAGTGTGTTGTGTGACTATACCCTTCCTTAAAGAAGACTGGGAAATAGGGCTTTCAAACTGAAACTATTCCCAAATTAAGTCAGGTTCTGTTAGTAAGAAAAAAGAGAGAGGAGGTATTGGTAGATAAATAACAGCCAATAACAAAATTCCTGAGATAAATACAATAAAAGTTGTGAATCGATACACAGAGTACATTAGGTAAAGATTTTCCTGTGCTGAGTGTGCAGATCAGAAGAGTTACTCATGTTTCCAACAAAGCGAACAACAGTAGCAAAAGCCTAGGTACCTACATATCTTAGCAACGTGCTCTAAATCTATTTTTAAAAGATCTTAAAGGTATCCAAGCAGGAAAAAACCCACAGATTACCAGCAAAGAATTTAAATCTAGGCTGTTTTCAGATTTGCCCACAATTACCAAAGGTAGGATAATATCTCAGAAGTCAGGATAATATCTCAGAAGTCTTGGGGAAAAGTTTATAAGCCCAAAACAATGGTCACAGTCAAAACACTATGAAAGAGAAAAATATCCCCCATATATTGAATGATTGATAATGCATGGAACTTTAAAAATGCTGACATGGTTTCTCCCCCAAGACTGTAGATGTTTCCAGAGAAGCTCATTCCATTCAAATTTAAGAATAAATTTATTCTTAAAATTTATGAATGGGAAACTTAGGCTATAAAAGACCACAATTAAGGTAAATTTGAAGAATTAGAAAGACTTTGTGGCTAATTGCATTTTCCCAAAATGACACGGAAGTATCTTGAACCATATATTTAACAATTTAAAAGCTCACTGCTGAGAGTTCTTAGGGCTTATACAGGCCCAGCAAGAATGAACAATGGAGTTAAAATTATTAGCATGACAAGATGGAAATAAATGAACAAACTTTTAATCCAAGACAGTGTAAAAAGAAGGCTTGCTTTGAACCTGCAATCCTCCTGTCTCAGCCTTCCAAGTACTGGTATTATAGGCATGCACCACCATACCCCGCTAAACAATATTATTTTTTTAAAAAAGAGGGAGAAAGAGAGGGGAAAAGGAAGGAAAAAGAGAGGAGAGAGAGTGGGATGGAGAAGAAGGAGGGGAATATAGAGGTTTTTTTGTTTTTCGTTTTTTTTTTAAGGAAACTAAATCTATAGATTGGGGCAATTCCATGGTAGTGTATGACTGTAATCCCAGTACTTGGGAGGGTTGGAGGATCGCAGGTTCAAGGCCAGTCTCAGCAACTTAGTGAGACTCTGTTTTTAGAACTAAAAAAAATAAAAAGGGCTGGGGATGTAGCTCAAAGACAGAATGGCCCTGGGTTTAATCCCCAGTGCCGCAAAAAATTAAATTAAAATAAAAAAGCAACAAAAAATTTGCAAAGCAATAATGGCCAAACATGGAATTTAGGAAATAGACAATTTTCTAGGAAGAGATCATTTGTCTCAAGTACAACTAGGAACTCTAGAGCAATAACCATGATATTAATGAATTAATCAGACTGATCTTGAAAATGGTATAAAACAAAAGGCTAGTTTGCAGATAAAGACTTCCAAATTCAAAGAAATAATTATCTGACATCACATTCAGTTTAGGGAGAATTGGAAAACAGTTTTCAATTTATTTTACAAATTTTGGATATGTAATATAAAAATGTAGACTAATCTCACTTATTAATATATATACATAAAACTGAACATATTGAATCATCATAGAATTCAGAAAATAAACCATGTTCAGGTTGGATGCATTTGAGGCCTCTCAGGATAAGTTAATACTAGCATATCTATTAGTAAAATTGATTAAGCCGGGCGTGGTGGCGCACGCTCGTAATCCCAGCATTTGGGAGGCTGAGACTGGAGGATCCAGGTTTGTGGCCAGCCTCAACTACCTAGTGAGGCACTCTGCAACTTAGTGAGACTCGGTTTCAAAATAAAGAATAAAAAATAGGGCTGGGGGTATAGCTCGGAGGTAGAATGCCTCTGAGCTCAATCCTCAGTACCGAAAAAAAAAAAAAAAAAAAATTGATCATTTCATTAAGTGAAAGGAGAAAACACAATGATTAACTTTGGCAAATCCTCCAAATTCAATGTTCATATGATTCAGTGTTTACAAATATTCACATTTAAACTATCTAAACTAGAAAATACAATAATGCTTCCTTATTAAAATAAACATTAGCCTATATCATTTAATAGTGAAAAAAATCTAGTTTAATTAAAGACAAAAGATAGAAGACCTCCTTTCACTATTTAATATTGTTCTGGTTTTAGCCAATGTTATGAGCACCTCTCACCTCCACTCGTCCCCTTCCCCCCAAAAAAGGAAGGGAAATAGGGAGGGAGGAACAGAAGGAGGCTGAGAAGAAAGAAGGTAGAAAATTCAAAGGACCTGTCAGCATTCAATTTCATGTGTTAGAGATAAAATATAAGGCTCCTATTGGCCTAAATTGAGTTAATCTGAGTATCAGCAAAAGTAATGAAATCAGGTGCAATGGCACACACCTATAATCCAAGCACTTGAAGAGCCAAAATAGAAGGATAATAGGTTCAAGGCCAGCCTCAGTAACTTAGTGAGACCCTCAGCAATTTAATGAGACCCTGTTTCAAAATAAAAAATAAAACAGGGCTTGGGCTATAGGTCAGAGGTAGAGAACCTCTGGGTTCGACCTCTGGTACCAAAAAATAATGATTGTAATTGATTTATCTTACTGAGTGAAGATAAATCTATAAGAACACAGTGATTTCCCTCTCTGCAAAAGGAAAAAGAGAGAGGAAAACTGTTTTTCTCAGAATGACAGCTAATAAACAAGGAAGGAATTATATAATTGGAAAGTCACCATTTGGCAACCCCCAGTGTAATAACAGATTCAGGGAAGGATCCATTGTATGATGAAACAATTAAGTGAAAGGTTGTTGGGGAATAGGAATTTGTTCCCATTACTAAGTGTGAAGACAAACTGTACCTTTTGCTAGAGACATCTGAAGATCACTATCTCGATCAACAGGGCACCATAAATAAAGTTAAAAGACACATCTTGTGTGCATATACGAATGTATCACTTCAATCTCACTATGTTGTCTAACTACAATCCACAGATAACATCTTTTAGAAAAAAGACACATCTTAAAGGACTTAAAAGATGATAAAGAGTTAATACCTCTGGTATACAGACTTCATCCAAATTGGCAAGCGAAACACCAAGACCTTTTTTGGGTTGGGGGGATGGGGATACCAGTTCAGAGAATTTGCAGAACTGAGATGTAAACATTGTCCCCTCACTAGCAGGTGGGGCAGAACCATGGCTACGGAGGCATCTGCCTTCCTCTATCAGAACACTGGCAACAGAGATTTCACAAAGGGGGGCATTTTCCCCACTTGATACCCCCAGAGCACCTGCCCTCCACGTCCATCCTTGGCCTGCAGCTTTTAGTCCTGGGTCACAGATAGAAAGAAGTAGAAAGGTGAAGGGCAAAAGCTTGTCTGCTGGGAGCCTGTCCCTTCTATCAGGAAAACAATAGCTTTCTCAGAAGTTGTTCTCAGAGGAGCCACCTGACCACACCTACCCGAGTGTCCCTCCTCCCTGGACAAAAGAGGGAGAAAATGTATTCAATCATAGTACTCAGTAGTGACAAGGTAGAGCCTGGCACCCTCATAGATGGTCAAAAGTTGATCCATGTTGCTATGACTTCTCTGAAAATCAACTCTTCAGTGTATTTGAGGAAACCTCTATGCACCTTTTGAGTTCAGTTCTACTTGTAAGAATTATTCTATGGAAATAAAAAAAAATGTAGTCAAGGATTTGTGGACGTTGGGTTCATTAATTCAATATTTCCAATATACACCACCACCTCCGAAGAAACAAAGAAACTTTGGTACCCATTAAGAAGTGAATGGCTGAAAATGCGGGGCTGTTTGTGAGAGCCTAACTGTGGAGCTGGTCAAGCCGCAGAAACATTTCAGGCCTCAGGTTCCCATCTGTTAAATGGAATTGAGAGTACTTCCTTCCTACATGAATTGAGAAGAACTTTATTTTATATATGAAACATATAGCAAAGTACCACAACAAATAATCAATGCATCATATATTCATACATATACATGAGGTATTATATAAATTATTGTATAGCCAATTAAAATAACATATACACAACATAGAAATGTATGAGAAGAAAATGTGTCTGATAAATTGCTAAATGAACATAACTTGCATTTATACTGAAATTTCAGTGTTATAATGCATCTTCATCTGGTCACTGCATTAAATATATTTTTGTCCTTTATACAGTTTTGTTTTTAAATTATGTATTTAATACATTTATTTTCATATAAATCAGAGGTCAGTCAACTTTTTCTTAAAGGGCCAGTTAATGAACATTCCTGGTGTTGAGGGTCTATAGTTTCCATCTTTATCACTCAGCTCTGCTGCAGTGACTTGAAGCAGCGGCAGATGCTATGGAAATGACTGGCATGATTATGTTCTAGTAAAATCATATTCACAGAAAAGACCAGTAAGCTATAGGTTGCTGACCCTTGCCCTAGGGTTTTTTAAAATAAGTATTTTAAGTTGTATAGCAAAAATCAGAGTAATTTTCCTAGAAATACAGAGGGTGAAGAAACCTTGCACAGAGCTTTATGGACAAGGGAACAAGTAGAGAGGAAGACCAGGAGCAAGGCCTCAGGGCGCAAGGAAGAGAGGCCAACTGATGGGGTTTTATTCACAAAAGAAAGAGTGAAAACATAAGTGCACCTTTTATGTAAATGGATTTTGTTCCCAAAGCTTTTAGACTAGTTCCTGTGGGCTCTTGAGACAGTTTGAGGTTCTCCAGTGGACTGCAGAGTCAATTTAAAAAGAAGGTCTCCTGGTGCTTAGACTAAGCAGGTTACAGGTTCACCTCTCCAGGCTGGGAGAGGACCAACATCCCAAGCCTTCATCTAGCAAAGACCTATCCAACATCCCGACAAAGGTCAGCAGTCCTCTGCTGCGTGATACACTGGCAGGCCAACTCATCATCTTGAGTAATTCTCAGTAACAGAAAATGGTTTCTATTATTGAGTCAAAGACTTCTACCCACTAGTTATTGTTCTAGACTCACAACAAATTAATGAGTCTCCTCTGCCACATTTCAGATTTTAGTTATTTGAAGCCATGATCATGGTCCTTTGTCTCTATCCCTAGAAATTCATTGTCATGAACTGAATTTTTGTGCTTCCCCAAATTCATATGTGGGAATCCCAACCCCAGTGTGATGGCATTGGAAGGTGAGTCCTGAGAGGTAATTAGGTCAATAGGATGGAGCCCTTGTGAACGATCGTGGTGCCCTTATAAACGAGACCCCAGAGCGCTCTCCAACCCTCTTCCCCTCCACGTGAGCTGCAGAACTTGACCATGCTGGCCTCCTGCCCTTGGACTTCCAGCCTCCAGAACTGCGAGAAATAAATTTCTGTTGTATATAAGCCACCCGGTCCATGGTCCTTTATTATAGCAACCTGAACCAAGTAGGACATCCTGAAAGCACAGGTTTTCTAGAGCAGGAGCTGCAAATTGGAGGCTTTCAATTATGCTTAATTTGGTCCACTGAGTGTTGTAAAATCATTACATTGAATGAGAAAAAAATTAAAATCATAAAATTTCTCTTAAAAATCCCGCCTATTGGTTTTCTTAGAAAAACTGAAGAACTAGCAACATGGGGTCACATTCCCAAGTGCCAACAGTCAGCTTGAAGCTGAGTAGCAGAGAGCACGGGCTCCTGGCTCACCAGTTTCCTCACCCCTGGCACTGAAATTCTAGATGCCTCGCTCACTTATGCCCATCTGCCTGAACCCTGAGGACGTCCATGTTTCCTGCCTTACTCTAAACTGAGCTGGCAAAGGCTGCTTCCAAACACTCAGCCACAGTCCAGAGACAGGCTCCTGTCTCAGGTTTAACAAACGCAAGTTCTGTGACCCTGAGAGACAGCTGCTTTCATCATCTGGACAATGAAGGGGCTAAATGGATGCTGGCTTAGGTTCCTTATCTAACCAGCATTCTATGAATCTATAAATGGCTTAGCTAATATTCAAATCTCACTGAGCTCATTGCCTGAAAAATGCCCGAAGTCGTTATTCCTCCTGCTAATAGCACTTTGACAAAAAACAGGTTTGAAAAATAAAATATCTGGATCCCTCAAAAGCCATTTGCAAATTCATACCAAGATGTGCTAAATGAAAAAAAACAAAGCCATTCACTCCTTTGCCTCTAAAATGAAATTTCAAGCCAAGAGTTTTAACAATTAAGAGAAAATTCCTACCAGAGTTTAATATTCCTATGAAAATAGTGCACCAATTACATTGTTCAATAGAGACAAATGAACACTTGAGAAAAGGAGGGGCCAGGACCACAGAGCGAAGTTTCTTGCCTTAGAGCTCCCACTCCAGTCCTCCCCACCAATATCACTCCCACACCTGCAGATAAAATTTGGGTCTTAATTTGTTTTATTTATTTTGCCAGAACTCCTCACATTCTCTGTAAAGCAGGAATGGCACACTCAATGTTTTCTCCAATGAACTAAAAATATCCTAGGTTAGGGTGGTGCATGGTACTTAACCCAGAGCAGGACAGAGAACTCTAGAGAGGAGGGCCCGGCCTTGTTTCCCTTCTCATTCAAAGTTGGCCTCATTTGAAGGGTTACCATACCGCTGGGCCACAGCATCAGACAGGCAAGCAGGATGGGCTTAATGCTCTTGGTTTCTGAAGTGTCCAGAATCTTCAGCCACTCCAGGTCTCACCCACCTGCTAATGACGCTTTGCCTCTCAGTCCCGAGCAGGCAGAAACCACAGAAATGTGGATTTTAGGTGAATCTGAATTGCAGAATGATTTAAACACAGCTGCTTAAGTCCCTAGGGGACACTGAGATTTAAAAGTGCTTCCTGTGTGATCCCAGTACTTGGGAGGCTGAGACAGGAGGATTAAAGGTTTGAAGCCAGACTCAGCAACTTAGATCGTCAACAACTTAGTAAGACCCTGTTTCAAAATAAAATAGGGCCAAGGGTATGGCTTGGAGATAGAATGCCCCTGGGTTCAATCCCCAGTACTCCAAAAAAAAAAAAAAAAAAAAAAAAAAAAAAAAAAAAAAAAAAAAAAAAAAAAAAAAAAAAAAAAAAAAAAGGTTCCTGCTCCAGAAGATTCTCTGGATCACTGGGAAAAGGGAAATTTGTGGCAGAGCTTCAAGTCATAACGAGCATGATCCTATCTCAGTTGGCTCTCATGTAATAGACCCATTGTCTTGGCTCAAGTTGCCCAAGATCAGTAACAGGAACACTCAGTCTTGGTAAAATTAAGTTTAATCAGAGAATTTCACAATGCTTTCTAATCCCCTGACAAGGGCAATGTTCTGTGTTTAAAGACCATGCTGTGAATAGCTCCTTATGAAGCAGTATTGTAAATTTGAGGATCCTACTCTAAGCTCAATGCAGACAAGAAATGTGGCTGCAGCCTCATTCTTCATGATAACAGTTCCCGGTCCATAATAGATGCTCCATAAATAGTGTGGAAAATAAAATAATCACCCTTTTAGATTTGCCTTCTCAAATGAGAAGTTTCTCCATTTCTGAGATTTAATTCTGCTTTGTCTTTGGACATTTTCACCTTAACCTATAAGTAGGTTTTTGTTTGGGTAGAGGAAATTCCCCCCACACAAAAAAACCACAAAACACAAATGCTTGTGACATAATCGATGCTCAAGGAATGTTTTCTGAGTGACTAAGTAGTGGGGAATTTCTTAAAAATAATTAACTAGAATTAAATATATATACACATATATATACCATATATGTATTTATTTTCTTTTTTCCCTGCCTCCCCCCTCCCTGGTCTCTCTTTCTCTACCTCCCTATTTCTGTCTCTCTCTCTCTTTTGGTATTGGGAATTGAACCCTGGGGAATTCTACCTTCAAACTACACCCCCAGCTCTTTATATTTTTATTCTGAAACAGGGTCTCACTAAGTTGTTGAGGTTCTCATTAAATTGCAGAGGCTGGCCTTGAACTTGCAATTCTCCTCTCTTAGCCTCTTAAGTACTGGGATTACAGGCATGCACCACCATGCCCAGCACCTGTGCTTGTGGATCTGACCTCTTCTGACTTCCTAGTTTAACATGATGGTATGCATTTCGTAGATGCCTACACTGTGAATAACATTCTAGAAGTAACACAAAGGAGACCTTCTCAACTCTTGGGTAGTTCCCTGAGTTACTTATTCATTTAACACTCAGAGGAGGACCTGCTGTGGCAGATGCTGGGACAAGTATCGGAAATACTAAGTTACGTGCAAAACAGTCTTTAACCTTGAAGTGCTCAGCATTCAGTAGGGAGACTGCAAGACAGGGGAGTTAATAGAGAGCATATAATGATACCTGCCACTGGGAAATTTAGGAAAGGGGAAAGAAATCATGTTCTATTGTAAATCTGAGTGATGGTTTCTGCTAGGGGATGAGATTTAAGACTTTTTTTAATGAGTAAATTTACAGAAGGGTGGGGAGTCTAAGAGTAGAAAATAGCATAAGAAAAGAATATAAAATTATAAAAATGCACAGAGTATGTTCAGAGAAATAGGGAAAAAAGATGCACATGGCTGCAGCAGGGAATGAAAGGGGTTGGGAAGGGCACAGGCTGGCCTAGGGGACCACACCAGGGACTTGATCCTTCATTGTGTAGACTGGCGATCTCTGAGGATTTTGAACACAGGAATGACAACGTTCATGTTCAAAATGACAAAGTCAGCATGGCCCAGAGGAGGCAGCAACTGAAGGGCAGGGAGTGGTTTTTTATCAAATCCTAGCAATAAAAATAACAAGTGATTCAATTCAACAATGCTTGAGTAACTACTACTTGCTGTTTGAGGAGAAGGAGGCAAAGACAAGCTGGAGCTAAAGCCTCTCACTCTCTATTTTTGGAAATGGAACCCAGGATGTTCTACCTGTGAGCTATACCCCAGCCCTTTTTATTATTTTTTTTATTTTGAAACAGATCTCACTAAGTTGCTGAGGATCTTACTAGATTGCTGAGACTGGCCAAGAACTTGCGATCCTCTTATCTCAGCCTCCTAAGTACTGGGATTATAGGTGTGCATCACCACACCTGACTTTACTGGTATTTTAGTCAGTATAAAGCAGACATGCAGAACATTTCAGGGTTGAATCTTGGTTAAGGAGAACACTATTACATAGATCAGTAAGAGAATATCTAGTGAGAGACCTGTTAGGTTCTAGGCATGGGGTAAATCAACAGGTTCCTGCTCTAATAGATTTTATAGGTTAGAAGGAGAGACAGGCAATAAGCACATAAGTAAGAAAATATACACCAAACCATGTGAAGTGGTGTGAAGGAAAAGAAAGCACGTAGGTAGATGAGAGCATATATCTATAAATGTGTCGGCAGGGAACGTCTTTCTGGAGGATTGGTACTTGGTTTCTAAGGAACCAGGATGCAGAGAGCTGGGGGCCAGTCCCTCCAGGCCAAGGTGAGAGTGTGCCTGCATCTTCTAGGAAGACCCAGGACGTGGGGTCTGGGCTCCAGCAGGTAAGGGGAGAGTGATAAAGCAGGAGCTGGGGCCCAGTTATGTCCTGTCAACCCATTAAGCAGTCTGGGTTTCATTCTGAATGAGTGTGAAGGAACCACTGGAGAGTTGTAGATAAAGCAGTAATATAATACAGGCTCCAAGAGGACAGGGATTTGTGACAGTCTTGTGTTACATTCTTACCAAATCCCACGTTAAGGTTAGATATAGAAGGTCTCCTAAAGACCTTGTATAATGTTCAGAGTTGATATAATCACATCATGAAGGTTGTAATCTCATCAGTGGATAGATCTAATGTAATGGATTTACTGGGTGGTAATCCTAGATAGGTGGGGTATGGCCAGAGAAGGTGGGTCTCTGGGAGTGTGACCTTAGGGACTGTGCTTGTCTCTGAATCCCCTTGCTTTCTGGCTTTCTTGCTTCCAGGCTCCATGATGTGAGGGCAGAGCCCTTGCTTTCTCTCTCGTCTCTTTGCTTCTTGCCACCACGCCCTGAAATCCACAGATTACATACACTGAATCCAGGATATCCAAAAACCTGTAAGCAAATAAATCTTCCTTCTTCTAAGTGGTATGGTCAGTTGTTTTGGATTATAACAGTGAGAACGCTGACAAAGACACCCCAGCATCTAAGCCCAAGCCTGGTTCACAGCATATGTCCAGTCAGTATTTGAATGACCACATGAAGGATATGTCTTGCTTTCTTAAGAGCTCATTTGGGCTTCTGTATAGAGAAAGACTGCCCATGGGCAAGGAATGCAGGCAACCCAATGAGAGAGCTCACAGTGGCTTAAACAGGAGCAGGCAGGCTGGATGGAGCAGGCAAGAGGAAGCTGAGAGATTTGCTGAAAATTAGATTCACAGGAGAGAAGGACATAAAAAAGGATGCTCAGGAATTTGGCTTGAAGGAGAAGCAGATTTGGGGAGTGAAAATTGGGAGTTGTATTTTGCACATGTTAATTTTAAGAGTAGATGGTATTCAAGGGGAGATGCTGGGTGGTTGCCTGTGAAAGTTTAGAGCTCTGGGAATGAGTCAGGGCTGAGGAAGAAAATTTTGGATCATCAGTATGAAGACCATGTTGAGACCAAGGGAGGAAATACAAGTAAGAAGAGAAGAAGCCTGAGAGGCATCCCCTGAGGGGTCCCATCAGTTACAGGTGGAGGTTCAGTAGAGGTTAGTGGGGGTAGAAATTGAAGGGGTCTCCAAAGAGCCTGAAAAGAGGAGACAGGGAGGTGGCAGGAAAACCAGGGGAATCTGTGTCCTGGAAGAAGCAAGGAGAGAGAGGGAGAGAGGGAGAGAGGGAGAGAGGGAGAGAGGGAGAGAGGGAGAGGGAGAGAGAGAGAGAAACCCTGCTGACACCAACAAAGGTGAGATAGAGGATTGGCCTTTGTACTCCACAAGATAGACCTCACTGGTGACCACCGTGAGAATGGTGGGGGAAGGGAGCAGTGTCGGGGACCAGAGGCTGTTCAAGTGCTCTCAAGAAAGGCAGAGGAGCAGAGAATCAGGAAGGCAAAGGCAACTTCCAATGAACTGGTGATGTTCTGGCTTCAGGCTATAAGGTGGGTATTTATTTTTATTTCACTTTATAGTTCACTTATGTTAAATGCATGATTTGTATAAACCAAACTTTATACAATAAAAGGTGTCTTTAGCTGAGAGTGTGGTGCTGTACACCTATAATCCTAGTACTTGGAAGCTGAGACAGGAGGATTACAGGTTCAAGGCCAGACTCAACAACTTAGTGAGGCCCTCCTCAACTCAGTGGAGCTGTTTTAAAACAAACAAATAGACTGAGGATATAGCTCAGGGGTAAAATGCTCCTGGGATCAACACTTAGTAATACACACACACACACACACACACACACACACACACACACACACACACTGAGACTGAGATGTAGAGAACAAAGCATAACAGCAAGATACTTCTTTTGAGGTCTATTCTATAAAAGGGAAGAGAAAATTGATTGTGGAGAGATGTAGAGACAGGGGACGCATTTTTTTAATGTAATATATTTCAGTTAACATAAAAAAACATTCTCTGTGCTTTTCATTGGCCCTATGCCAATGATCCCTTTACCATCATTCCCTTTACATGCAAGTCTTATGCCTCGCTGACATGCACAGAGAGGACACCAAGGACGATGCTCAGGCCATGGCGGAGGGGGAAATACTGCAGGTAAAACCCTTATAACTATTTTCTTCACAATTTCAAAAAACTCATTCCTACAAATAACTTGTGATTAAAATTAATTAAGTAGTTTTAATGGTAAAACAGGATTATGGATAATGCTGAGAATAAAAGGAAGTTCTTTTAAGGATAAAAATCTATCAATTGACCTGTAGTCCTGTAGCCTTTTCAGCTCTGGTCTGTGCATTACAAGAAGGAAGATAAGTCGCTGATGAGTTCCATCAGCTCACTGCTGACAGCAACAAAGCAAGGTCTTCTAGGTTTAATTCTAGTCTCTCCATCTTTCCATCTTTTTTTCTCCTTGAACTTGAATCTTTGAATTTTAATAATGTGTAAAAGTGAGATTTCTGTTTCTCAAACTGCTCTGACTTAAACCCCTACAGAAGAAGCAGGGAACATTTCATGCAAGTTAAATAGGTGTCAATTTAAGGACAAAGTGATTGAATTACAATCCCTGGCCATGGATGTGGAATTTGCCCCCCCCCACACGCACACATGATATTTCCCTGACATCTGTGCAATACAAATATATCTAGAAAGTGTGAAGTGAAAAAATCTGCTCCACTAAATATATAAAAGGGACTCCGAATGAAGCATCCATGATGGCATTCGTCATCACGGGCACAGATGGTGGCGTCCTTCTCCAGCTCCCCTCCGCCCCCCAATAACAGCTTAAGTTTCATCCACTGAATTCTCCCCAAAATATCACATGCAATAGATGCCTGATCACACCAGAAGAGCCTTCCTGCATACATCCTTATTTTTCGGTCCTCCATGTGCCTCAGCTTCAGGCCAATAAATCAGAAAAGTATGGTTTCTGTACAAATGATGCAAACCTCGCACATCACCTGTGGCACTAGAAATCCAGATGACCTGGAAGCCCAGTGGTCTTTGCAATATTTTGCCAATAGGTAGTGGCATTCTTGTCACCCCACACCAACTGCTTATCGTTTTCCTACTGTGTTCATGTCACAGAACATAACAGCCTCTTACTGATGCTTCCATCCACATTTGCACAGGATGGTACGGGGTGTATAAAATTACCAACAACACTATCTTGCTCCTTAAAGTACTTAAAGAGGCTTTAAGACACAAATGCATAGTATTTCAGTTCCAAATGATGGTCAGAAAGTCTGTGAGAAATATAAATATACCACAAAGTCACCAGAAGACTCAATCTATCTACCTCAAATTATCTTAATTTGGAAAAGCAATGTTAATGAATCAATTTCAGAAAGTAGAAATAGTTGAGACAAGTAGGTTTGTGAGGCTCTCACTCCTGCCCTGTGTGGGGTAGGGTGTGAGGGGAGTGTAAGCCTGGAGTATGTTTTATGGATGTGGGGGATACAACAGAAGGCTGGGTGGAGCTAAAGAAGCGAGAGGGGTGAGAAACCAAAGGGAAATTGAAAAAGGAAATTATTCAATGAATCTCAGGGAACGCTTTTGACTGAAATAGTAACTTAGCTGGGAAACACATTCAATGGTGAGAATAAAAGTTGTTAAGTACTGGGCATGGTGTCCCATGCTTGTAATCCCAGTACTTGGGACGCTGAACAGGAGGATTACATATTCAAGGCCACCCTCAGCAACTTTGTGAGACCCTGTTTCAAAAACTTGCAGGGATGGGGGTGTAGCTCAGTGGTAGAGTATCCCTGGGGTTCAATCCCTGTATGACCAAAATAAATACAGTGGTTTATTACAGGCCTTGGAATCCTGATTATAAACCCCAAAATTTTGTACATTTCTAGAAATTATACACTTTTTATCACTACACATTTCCCTTGTGACAAGAAATGTCAAAACCTCTTTAATGTAGTAAATTTAATTTTACAAATAAGAACCAATACTATAGATATCTATAGGACAGAGTGTTAACAGAAGGCTCAAAGTGGTTATTAGATAGCCCACAGCTGAACACATGTGGCTTTAGGTATTTCTGTCTATATATTACACAGTACAAATATTGCACTATTAATTTATCACTAATATTTTTCATCCTCCAATGGCTCAATAGCCTGAATAAAAACAATTACATAATCATGGTATTATAAGTGACCTTTGGGATTGCCTTGTTTAACTTCCTACCTTTAAAGAAGAAACTAAACCTCAGAGAGAAAAAAATGACTTGAAGAAATCCACATAGAACAGTTCATACTCAAAGTCCATGAAAAGTTTTTTCTCAAAGTCCATGAAAAACTTCCTGGTAATCTGTCTTGTTGTTGTTTTGTTTTTGCTTTTATTTTTGTGGTACTGGGGATTGAATTCAGGAGTATTGTACTTCTGAGCTCCAGCCCCAGCCCTATTTTATTTTTTATTTTGAAATAGTGTCTCACTAAGTTGCTGGTGGCCTCGAAAACTGCTGAGGCTGGCAGCGAACCTGTGACCCTCCTGTCTCAGCCTCAAGTACTGGAGATACGGGCATGTGCCACAATGCTTGGCTCTGTCCTGTTTTTAACAGGGAGAAGGAAGCAGATAAGTGGGAGAGAAGCAGAGGTTTCAGTGTCTGTACTTCACACCTGTTAGTCTAGGACTCTGCGTGTCTGGAGACTCAGTCAAGGCTGGCTGACTCAGCTAGCCTGGCTGGCCCAGCAGTGATGGTTGTCTCTGGTAACTGCTGGGTCATTTCAGAAGCAAAATGCATGGTGGTTAAATGTGATTTGAATAAACATGGGCTGGCCAGTGGCATTCCCTAGACATGTCCATCATCTTAGCCAGGTCTGGGTGGTAGAATCAAGTCTGAGGGAATAGTGGGCACAGGGGTCCACACCCTTTTTTGCTACAGATTTGAGGAGATAGTGCTTAGTCCAAACAAATTTCCTTTTAAGGCAAGACAGAACAGAGCAGTGATAAGATAAATCTTGTCCAAATGGACAGTCTAAATCATTCAAGTAAAAATAAATAACCCAAACCTACAGCACTTGAACTCACATTTTACATGGCTTTGTTTTAATTATTGAGAGGGCAGAGATGGAGCCTGTCTCATCGAGCTGGGTAGAAGAACTGAATTTGAGTCCTGGCTCACTATTTCATTTAAGCATCTTACATAACCTCTCCGATTCCTCCAGCTGACTCACAAAGCAAAGGATTCCCACCTACCTCCTGCCTAGACAACTAGAGGGCATTTTTATGACCTGAAATCCATGCAGTAAACATTCCTGAGAGCATGCAAGTGCTAGAGGCTGGAGAGACGAGAGATGAATATAACAACATCCTCCTCCTGCAGAAGCTAAGGCCATGTTTAAGGCTGTGGCTTATTACAACTCTGGTGACTGCAGTGGGAACAGTGCTACCCCAGCTGCATGCATGAAAAGGTTAGGGGGAAAGGAAGGGGTTGATTGTGCCTGGATGGGACTGTTATTCCTGGATGTTATTTTGACTGTAACTTCTTGGAAAACTAGTGCACAACTGTGGAAAACTGTGTGGTGAAGCATGAATCAATGACCAACTACCTCAACCATCCCTAAATTGTAATAGTCACTATGAGCACATGAAAATACTTTGCTTACCTGTTTAGAATACTCATCACCTCACTCATTTTTATAACAGGAAATTGCTAGCAAGTTCTATGAGCAATACCAAATTACATCAGGGAAAGTTAGTCTGATGTTATTGCTAATTACCGCATAGGATGGAACAACTATCTAGGGTCTTTCATTAGAAACGAACACACAAAAATCCTTCATTGAAAATAATGAAATCCAAAAACCTGCTACCAATTAATTCAACACTCTTCTCTGCTCCCTACCCCCCACCCCCATCTTTGTCAATAGTAGAACAAAAATATGACCTGTTTGAGTTCTTGGCTAACTTTATTTATGGGGAAAAATGCAAAGACTGGGGTTAAAAAATATCTGTTATAAAAATAAATCACAGATTCTATAATAAATCTTTGGCTTGCTTTTATTGTTTGGGCTACGATTATTTGCCTTTCCTATTCTGGGTAACTTCTCTTACCTCTCTATCAGTTATCACAGAATGCCGGAACTAAAAGAGACCACAGAATCAGCCAGTCCAACTTACTTTACAGACAGGGAAAGAGACAGTGGTTTGCCTTCTCATGATCACATCTGACCTTTTAACATTTGCTTTATTAATAGTCACATCTGATACACAGATAGTAAAGCTTAATCTTTTAATATACCTGTCTTTAAAAGCCAGAAATGTAAACAGAATCAGGTCCAGTGATCCTAGATCCCAGATCATCGCAGCTGCAGTGCCTGTGGACCGATCATGGATAGGCTGTCCCAGCTCAGGTTGCAGCCTCCCTACCAAGTCAATAATGTCAGGATCTGAACAAACTTGGGCAATTTGCCTCCATGAGAAACCACCCCAGACAAAAAGAGAATCGTCATCCTGCGAAGCAGCCAACTGCACTAGTCTGGGATTCTCGTGTGAATTTAGTTAGAACGTGGCTTATTAAATAAAATACTCTAAAGCCCAAATTGCCCCTAAGTCTACAAATTAAAATAATGCTTCATTTTTCCAGTTGCTACATTCCAGAGGAGGTAGCAAGCAGAGGGAACAGGCAACAGGGAATTCTGCCACCATCCATTTCTCTACCAAACAGGCACACACACATTCATTCTAGGGTAGACATGTGGGCTCTAATCCCTTCTTAGTGGAAAACACACATTTTCAAAATGAATCCCCAATCTAGAATGAATTACCGTGAGAGCTACAGCCGGAGCGAGTCCGTGGATGAGAAACGCAGAGCTGGCGACTTGCTTTGCGATGCCTGGACCACAACACTGCCCCGGTCTTTGGAGGCTGGCGTTTTCAGGTAGGGCATCTACCCTTCTAAATTGCATTTAAATCCAGGAAAATAGAGAAGATGCCTCCCTTACTTCAAACTATGCTGCTTTTTCCTGTATCCATTTCTGCTGAACACAGCATTGTTATCTTTTCAAAGAAGAAAAACAACAAGAGGAGAATTGCACCACTGCAGATCCCAAGAGAAGTAAGCACAAAACTACAGCAACGTCAAATAATATCTCCGGCAACTAGGAAAATCCCCACATGCTATCTGGTGTCAATGCAGACTGAGGCGCCCTGTGCCCGGAACCACAGGAAGCCAGGCATCTCTGCAGCCTGTGTCCCTGCCAGCTCCCCCCACGCTCTGAAATTCTCAGCAGGAAAGAAGTTATGTTGCTCAGCCCCTGTGCACGACAGACAGACCATGCATCCACACTCCCGAAAACCAGTCAAGTGCGGGACTTAAAAGCAGCTGAACAATCAGAACGCGGGGATGGAGGGGCACTTTGTTTGAGCCCTCGGATTTTGCTGCATTGTCACGGCCGACCGGGGAATGTATGGGTAGAAGGAAGCGCACCTCCAGCCAAAAAATAGACCAGACGCAGTTTCCCAAGCGCCTCCCTCTCCGCTTGGGTGCAGGTTGCAATACGGTAGGCGACATGACTGGCAGCTCCCGCTCAAACTCAGGTGGCAGGCCCAGCTGAGAGGCACAGCCGGCCAGGGACCGAGAGATGCTGGAAGAGGACCCACACCGAGCATTCCCCCCCCCCCCCCGCCACCACCCAGGGAAGCAAGGGCTGGACCTGGCCACTCGTCCCCTGAGCAAGGACTGGCGAGCTCATAAGCAGACTGGGCGCTCACTGGGCTAAGCACCGGCTTTGCGTGGGACACAATTGTCCAAAAGCGAGCCCGAGGCAAAGCGCAAATCCAGAGCTTTGGTTCACAAGGGGTGGTGTGGGCTGGGAAGGGGGATTACGTAGGTCTCTCCGCCCCCTCCCCTGACACCTCCTCGCCACTGGGAGGGCGTCGAGGGGCGGGGGAGGCGCTGCGAACCTGCTTGGGGGCTTCTTTGTTTCTCTCAGTGCCCCTCCGGAGGGCCCCTGTGCGCCGGCTGTACCCAAACCGGGTCGCCACCCGGGGATCCCAGCCGGCCCGGACCTCTGTGCGCCCCAGGCTGACAATTGAACCTCGCGGGAGAAGCGAGAGGGTGGGAAGGAGGGTGGATCCCGGCCCTGGGGAGGGAGGGCGCTGTGGGGGCCTCGCGAGCGGCTCGGAAGCCGCCCAGAGAAGGGCGGGGGAAGGGGCGGCAGGCAGAGTCCCCGCCAGGCGCCCGCTTACCTTGGCGGTCCCGGGCTGGGCACAGATCATGCTCCCGTCGGGGCGCAGGTTAAAGCCGGGGGGCGCACGTGCCCTGCATAGGCGGAGCTGCTCTGGGGAACCCAGGCGACTGCCAGCTCTCGTCGCGCTCCGGCTGCCAGGTGCCCAGAGCGAGCGAGCGGCTGCCGGGCCACCGCCGCGGCGGAGCAGAGGGCCGGCGGCTCGGTGAGTGTGTGCGACGCGGACGGGGCCGGCTGGGCCGGTCAGAGGCGCGCGGTGCCGGGGCTCCAACAACCGCCCCTGGTGCGCGGCAACGCAGCACACTTCATCGCTTTATCCTCCCGCCTGCATCCCCTCCCTCCCTGCCTGCTCCTCGGTGGGTACCAGACTCCCGAACCAACCACAAGCCGGGCTCGCTCTCATTAGCGCTGCCCCGCCCTGCAGCCTCCGCGCACCCCTCCCCGCCCCCGCCATAAATATATATTGATTCTTGTTACCGCCAGCCCCATCCTTCCTACACGCAGCAAGCGTACCCGGCATATTCAGGACCAACCGCGGCTCACCAGCCCTTTTGTGTATGTGCAGTGTGTTCTGAAAGGACGCGGTACAGACACCTTCAGCGGGTCCCCTGTGACAGGTGTTCTCCGCCCCTATTTTACACACTTTCCTTGCCCACCTTGTACGCAGCTATGAACACTGACAGACACATTTCAGGACATTCTACTGTATTTGCGCAGCACGCACACAAAACAAATATTGCTATTACAAATGCAAAGGCTGGAAATTACCCCAGAACATCTATTGTTGGCAAATCTCGCTTTCAAAACAGGTTTTATATTAAACTACACAGTGCCTGAATACTAGAATTGGAAGAAAACAAAATCCAAACCCCTATATGCATAGCCAACTGAGATACCAAGAGAACTGAGATTCTGGTCACTCGGTTGCCCGGTGCTTCGTGTAGGTAAATCTGTGTATATGTTTACATAAGATGCAGAGGTTTGGAGCATATAAGCTTCACAGTCTGTGATTCTGTTTTCTTCACAAGGCTTTTTATTTCTTCCCACTCCCTTGCCGAGTATCCCCTACTTAAGCTGTTTTTCACATCCTGAGAAGTTATCTTCTTTCCCATACCTCAACCTCAGACTTCCTTTAGAATACAAACAAAGGGTCCAGCCTGCCTCTAGATTCCTTACTGAAGACCTGAGCACAGACCTCTCCACACCAAGTCTCCTTCCTGTTCCCACCATGATGGGGGTGGCTTCTCAGCGATTGGCCCACCTCTTGGCATTGATGTCAGTCCCACAGTGGGAACTTTCCAGAAGTGGAAACCCTGGACTTGATGAAGGCAGCCTCCCCAGCTGTGCCTCTTCTGCAGTGAGCAAGTCCCCTCCCTTTCCTTATTCCACTTGGGGTGCTTCAGTCCTTTCTCCACAGACACTTCTTTTTGTCTGACAACAGTCAGATCTTCCAGTCAGATGAGCTCAAAGGTGACCACTTTTCAAACCTCAGCTAAGGATCTGCACAGAACAACAGGCATGCATTTCTCCAGGAGGTTTTACACTTGGATTAACCATCAACTCCCATGTGAAGAAGTCCCTCTGAGAACAGACTTGGTCAGGCTGCAGCAGTAACACTAGCATCAACCAACCAACTGTGTAATGTTTTCAACCAAACACTTGAAAGAAAAAAAAAAAAAGGAAACTTCTTGTATAACTCAGCATTCCAAATTTCTAAATTAGCACAATATTACCAAACCACAATAAAGGAAAATTCTTTACTTCAGTTAATTGCCAGGGTGTTCGCTGAATTATTTTCAGTGATGCAGTATCAACTTGGCTCAGAGAGATTTTCTCTCTGTTCTATCTATCATGGAGATGACTTGACAAGTCAACATCTTTCATAAAGGTTATTGATGTAACAATCCTGATATATGCTTTATTTTCCCCTGGGGAGATTTTTTTTTCCTACGGAAGATAAAAGATATTAAAGTAGAAGTGTACAAAGTTTCATATTTTAAGGTGTTGAATGGATGAAGAAACTCCTTGTAAAGCACTTTCTACATGCCAAGCACTTTGGCAGCATATAGATTCATGGGAATTATCTTTTTATTCTTAATGGTCCCAGTGCTGTCTGAGTAGCTTTATCCTATTTCACAGAGGAAAATTACAAGCCTACATGAGCTTTGTAATTTCCTTAAGGTCTCATTTGTGAGATGATCTCAGATCTAGAAGTAACTGATGTCAGCCACTCTAATCTTAGAAGAATATTTGGTGGAGAAAGGGAAATAATTGGCATGAATTTAAAGCCATCCACTTAGTAGTCATTTGTATAAACCTTCCAATATACTCAGAATACTACTATGAATATAATAACAAGCCACAGTTCCAATGTCCCCAGTAATACTAATCTTAACTAATGCCATTGGTGGTAAAAAGGCATTTTGAGAAGCATGTAGGGACAAGTGTATTACCATGGTGCTGATGTAACCTGCATCTACCTTTTATAACTCAGGGTCTGTTAGGACCTAGTGAGGGGCTAGCATGCCTGCTCCTCCCAGGCTACCTGAAGACACAGGTGAGCAAAGACAGTCCCCATTTGCAAGTGATCCAGACAATGTTGAGAAAACTGAATTTCAGGAACAGACCTTCCCATAAGGACAGAAGTGACTGCCTCACAACTAAGGGAGGAAGAAGCAGCTGTTGAAGCTGTGTTCTTGGTATAATGCCTGACATGGTCTCTCTCCACAAGGCGAATTATAGCTGGTATACAAGCTTGTCAATGTACCTCTTAGGTCCTAAGGCTTAAAATAATAACCCAGAGGCCAGGGTGTCCGACTTTGGTCAGCTGACCAAATTACATGGAGAAAGCAGTTCTTCTTGTAACAACAGAACGAATTTTTATTTTGAAGGTGAATAAACCTGCATGTGGCTACTGAGAGACACTGGCTCTCATGGTAGCTATGAAACCCTCAAGGTTGTTTTCAATCAGGGGTCAAGCAGAGGCTGAAGTTACAGGATTTTCTTGCATGGATTTATTCATTGCTTCAACAAAATTTTTAATGCTTTAATATAACTTTGAAAAAACAAGAGTCTCTGACTTCATGTAGATTAGAGTTGAAGGTATTCAAACCTCTAATTAAATAAAGAAGCTTAGAATTTGATAGAGGCTGAGATAAGAGAAATGGAGAGCCTAACCTCTCATAGTGCAGAGGCTGTAATCCAGATGCCAGTTAGGGGAGTGAAAGTAGGAGTCAGATAGTAGACCTCTTGGTGCCTGAATTGAGACTTACAGGGGCACTAGGAGTTGGCAGGTGAAGGGAACTGAGTAAGAACATCCAGATGAACGTGCGAGGCAAGGTGCGAAGACAGACAGAATCTACAGTATAGTCAAGAAAATTGCAGCTCAATTGAACCATAGAAGGTTGCTTAGGTAGGAAGATGGATCTCACTGTGGTTTGTTTTTGCACTTTCCTAATGACTAATGATGGTGAGCACTTTTGTGCTTATTTTCCATCTGTGTATTATTTTTTAATGAAGTACCTGTTCAAAACCATTTAAATTGATTGTTTGTTGTTATGTTGTTCATTTGGGGGAGTTCTTTGTATGTTCTATGCAGATTCTTTGTCAGACATGTGATTTCTGAATATTTCCTCCCAGTCTGTGACTTGTCTCCAAGGTCACAAAGAGATATGCTTGTTTTAAAATTTTTATGGTTCATATGTACGAAGCATATATTGGTTTTTTTGGAAAAAATGTCTTCACTAACATCAAAGAAAGACTTGATTCTCAAATCAAACTGACGCATAATGGGACACACCCAGGCATAACGTGCAACTGCACAAGTGTAATGCACACTGCCCAGGCATAACTGGCATATGCCTTGATAACTAACATTACCACCTAACAACCTAAAGACTATACCTATTGGTTCCTGAAGACTGTCCACCGCAGCTTCACCTCCCGAGCAGCCCTGCCATTCCCCCAACTGATACCAAAGCAGAAAGTTGACTCAGCCAGAAGTGCTGGTAACTGTCTGTCAATTCCTCACTTTGGATTCTGGTCAACCACCTATTGAACCTCTTGGTGTGATAAGCTCTCACCAGTGAAGTGGTAAGCTTTCATGGGTTAAAGCGACAATTTGGTTCCTGTCTCTTAAGGTATCCTGCCCACCCCTGATGTCATCAGCTTTACCACATACCCAGACTAGAAGCACAACCTTGATCCTCACTCTGTGTGACCTGCCTTTCAGATTGTACTAACCTCAACTTACCAATCCCGTCCTGTCCGTTCCCCCTCTCTCAGGCAGAGCAATTAGCCCTAGCAGTCATTCCCCAGCAATTATGCTTGTGTGATGTATTAATGAATAAAGAAGTTGCCTTAGTCACAAATACAGTAAACATTCTTAAAATGACTGAGACTCTATTTTGGCCATTTGCATTATCTAAGTCTGCTCAGAACATTATACTTTATAGTTAACATTTTATACTTAGGTCTTTGGTCCATCTTCAATTATTGCCACTTTTTAGGAGTGAAGTATGGGTTATAATTTTTTATATTTGTTTGCTTATTCTTTGCATATGGTTGTCCAATTATTCTAGCACCATTTATTGAAAGGAATTGCCTTTGCAACTTAAAAAAAATCAACTGGCCATATCTGTAGGTGTTTCTGGATTCTCTATTCTGTACCACTAATCCGTATGTCTATATATATTTTTTTAAATATGACACTATCTTGATAATTTATAATTTATACTATCTTAAAATAAGATCATGTGAGTCCTCCAATTCTGTTCTTTTTCAAAATTATTTTGGCTATTTTCATTTCTTTGGCTTCCACGTGGAAGCCAAAGAATTTTAGAACAAGTTTTTCAATATCTACAAAAAGTTACTGCTATGATTCTATTCTTAACATTTTCTAATCCATAAACTTAGTATCTATCTCTGCATTTACTGAAGTTTCCTTTTATTTATTTTATAAGCAGTTGAAGTTTTCAACACATAATTCTACACATATGTTGTTAGATGTTTACTTAAGAATTTCATTTGGGGAGTACTACTATATTGCTTTAATTTTGAGTTTCACTTCATATTAAAATTCACCTGGAATTTGTTTTGGGTCTTTTTTTTTCCCAATACTGGGGAGTGATGCTCTACCAATGAACAACATCCCTAGTCCTTCTTATTTTTTATTTGAGACAGGGTCTTTTTCAGTTTGCACAGGATGGCCTTAAATTTGTGATCTTCCTGCCTTATTCTCTCAAGTAGTTTGGATTATAGGCATGTGCCATTGCACACCAGCTTGGCATTTGTTTTATTCTGGTATGGACAGATAGACACAGAAATTATTATCATGAAAGAAGTTCATACCCACAGATCCTAGAAACAGGAGGCATGGCATACCACACAGGACCACATGGAAAAGCAGCCTGGCCATCCAGGATACAAAAGGGACAGGAGTCTTTATTTTGTTTTCTGTGAGAAGAAACGGGTGAGGAAGGATAGGTAAATTTAAGTCAGTGTAGGATTTGGTAGTTTGGATAATTTCAGTAACTCTGGACTTTCAGGTGGTCTCTAGTTGTTCTATACTTGCCCCTGGTATGGCTTAGGGAAGGAGTAACACTGGCTTGGTTTGTGAGAGTTAGATAAAGGAGGTGGTTGAAGGCATGAACTAGGAATTAGTTAGTTTGCCTAGGAAGGGAAGACTCTTAGGCAAGTTGTTTTCTATCTCTAGTAATGAGGTAGCTCTAGGTGGGGCAGCAAAACAGAATATATAGTATGACTTTAAATTTGTAATTACTTTATATTATTAAGGTATGTTGATAATGGAAGAGTCAGATCTGGATGGCAGCTGCCTAATTTTCCCTCACTCACCCTTCCCTCAAAATTCTTATTAAAGAATTTATAGGACAAAGAAAAATTGACAATGCAAAGAAAAATGGCAGAGAACTATGAACTATGAATGTTTATCAACAACTTACCACATGCCAGAATGATTCTTCCCAAATCTAATGAATGTATAATTTAGGCATTGAAACACAGCCAAACGAAATTTATAAGTGTTCTGAGAAAAGTTAGATACGGAAAATACATAAAGAGATTTCACCAAGAAATTTTTAAAAAGCAATTTGCACCAAAGTAAAGTGGGCAAAGGACACTAAAAAACTTTAATAAATGTTTTAAAATTCACATTATATCCTTGAAAAACTCATAAATAGTTCAAGTGCAAATTAAGCTGAGAGACCATTTTCACTACTTTAGTGCCCTCTGCTGTGGTTCGGGTATGGTCTGCATGTCCCCCCCAGAGGATCATAGGATGGAAGCATGCTCTCAAATGTGGCAGTGCTGAGAGGCAGTAGAAACTCTAAAGTGTGGGGCCTAGTACAAGGGGGTGCAGGGGGGACAGTAGAAACTTTAAGATATGGGGGTGCTGCACTTGCAAGGGATTAATGTGGTTTTCATTAGATCCTGGTTAGTTTGCAGAAGAATGGGCTCTTATAAAAAGAGTGACCCTGGGCTCCCCGATACCTCTGGCTTTCTGTCTTGCCATGCTATCTATTTTTCTCACACATGTTTCTGCCAGGATACCATCTCCCATGTTATGACACAGCCAAGGGGCCATGCACCAGAGACTGAAAAGATAGTGCAACCCAACCTTGGACTTTCAGCCTCTAAAACTTCAAGAAAAATAAAATTCCTTTCTTTACAAAATACTCCAGCTCAGGAATTTTGTTATAGTAACAGAAAATGTACGAATACTCCCTCAAAAATACACATTAAAAAATACTAGTCAAGATGCAGTGAGATTTAAACTTACGTTTCTGATGACAGGTGAGCAAATCGTTCCACCTTATCTTAAGTGCAATGTGTGACATATATTAAGGGTCTTTAAACAGCTCTTGGGATTGAATATAATGTATTAGTTTATTATTGCTGCATAGCAAACCACCCCAAAACTTTGTTGGCAAAATAACAACCATGTTTTATTTCTCATGAGTCTATAAACTGGCTATAAATTGTCCATCTATAGCCAGTCTATCTATAGGCCAGACTGAGCGGGGCTTACTTGTGTGGATAGTTGGCAGGTTTCCTAGGAGCTAGCTGATCTAGGACAATTTCATCTGGGACAGCTTGGCTCCATCCCATGTGGTCACTCATCCTCTAGCAGATTGGTCCAAATTTATTTTCATGGCAGTGACTTGGGTGGAAGAGAGTGAGCAGGCAGAAATAGGCAAGGCTTCCGAAGTCTCGCCTCAGAACTGGCACACTGTCACTTCCACCCAATTGACCAAAGTCTGTCATGAGCCAGCCCTGATTCATGGGACACAGAAACACTACCCCTTTGTGGGAAGAACTGCAAGTTCACAATATTAAGGGTATGTGTACAGAGAGGGCTGGTCAACTGGGGCTATAAATGAACAGTATTGTCAGAAACAAAAAGAGACAAGAAGACCACATTGGACAATAGCTGGGCAGGGTTCTAACAAATACATCTCTAATATGAAGGATTGAGAAATACATTCTTGGATAACAGATCACGAGCTCCAATATCTAGAATCTAGCATAGATCATGGGACCCAAATAAAATAACAAAACAGGATAAAACTAAAAATTTGAACCCTTCCTACACCCCATTTTCTGTGACTAACTCTGAGACATTAAACCTAAATATGACAGAGCTCATCTTTCTACTGTCTAACATCTACCTTGTGAGCTAGCTAAAGAAGGTCTGTGACTGCTCCCCTGTTTTCTCTCTCTCTTTTCCTTCCTTCCTCACATCCACTCAGATCTACGTCTTAGAAAACAAGACATAGAACAGAAGGGCCAGCAGCACTGCGCTGCTCTCTGCAGTGCTTAGTCATCCATGCTGAAAGCTTTATGAACTACAGTGGGGCCAGAATGAGCAGCTGATATTAGAGTAGGAGTGCAGACTAGACTGAAATGATATATGAATTTTAAAAAACCTCAAAAAACAAAAACTGCAAACTAAGGTAAATAATCTAAACTGTCAAAAGATGTATGCACTCAACCATAATCTTTTTTTTTTTTTTTTTTTTTTTGGTAGTGGGGATTGAACCCAGTGATGTTCTACCTCTGAGCCCTATTTTTTGTTTTTATTTTGAAAAGGGTCTCACTAGGTTGCTGAGAGTCTCACTAAGTTGTTGAGGCTGATCTCAAACCTGCAATCCTCCTGTCTCAGTTCCTAAGTACTGTGATTACCATATGCTACCATACCCTGCTTCAATCATAATATTGAGATTCATGTTGGTTGCGAGGCACTGAAAAATAAAGGAGCTTGTGTACCTGCCTGAGGGACAGGTCTGTATTGGAGAGTGAGAAGCCACTCAAGCCACAGTGAAGAGGCCAATAGTGGTCCACTCCCCTGTGTCCCCTGAAGCTAGATAACTCTCAGATCATTTGAGGACGTATAAAACAAATAATCCAAAAAACAAAATGGGAGGTCTGGAAGTATACTTTAAAGAGAGAAACATTGCTCTGAAAAATTAAAGAAAAAATTTTATCTATGAAATGACTTTCTACTGGAAAATATTTTTTAAATGTAGAAGGTAAGCCAGGTGTGGCGCTGCAAGCTTGTAATCCCAGTACTTGAGAGGCTGAGACAGGAGGATCACAGGTTCATAGCCAGCCACGGCTACTTAGTGAGGCCCTCTGTAACTTAGTGATACCCTGTTTCAAAAAGAATAAAAAATAGGGCTGTAACTGTAGTTCAGAGATAGAATGCCCCTGGGTTCAATCCCCAATACTGCACACACACACACACACACACACACACACACACACACACACACACATATATATATAAATGTAGAAGGTATTTTATGGTATTTATATATATATATATATATATATATATATATATATATATATATATATATAAATGTAGAAGGTATTTTATGGGCAAGTTTTATGGAGTTGACAAAGGAAAAAAATAAAGATGCAAAAAAGAGTGAAACAACAAAAATGCAAGAAAATGCTAAATGCAAATACAGATTGAAAATAATATTGGAGACAGAAAAGGGGAAGAGAAATATAGAAAATAAGTGATTAACTTAAAGGATAACTCTGAGAAAATTATCAAACTCTAAAAGAAAATGATGATGAGATGGATAAGACAGTAAATGCAAACTTTATAATGCAGATAAAGGTGCCTCAACTATTAAACTACCTTTTCTTTAGGAGAAGAGTGGTGGTGGTGGAGGGTTGTTGGTGGTTGTGGGGGGGACTTGAACCAAAAAGAGAACAAAATAAAAATTAAAAACTTTGTAGAGCCGGGCATGGTGGCACACGCCTGTAATCCCAGCATTTGGGAGGCTGAGACCGGAGGATCTGGGTTCTCGGCCAGCCTCAGCTACCTAGTGAGGCACTATGCAACTTAGTGAGACCCTGTTTCAAAATAAAGAATAAAAAATAGGGCTGGGGCTATATCTCGGAGGTAGAATGCCCCTGAGTTCAATCCCCAGTCCCCCCCCCAAAAAAAACTTTGTAGAATAAAAGTTGTCCTAGATAATGTAATCCTTAAGTAACAGACTAAAAATATAGGTTAAAAAAATGACTACATTCAGATTCTATTCTGAAATATCAAATTCTAAGATACACTAAAACAGCATATAGTATTTACGACTTTATTGTCAGAATTCAAGCCTTAAGTATACCAACAAAATACATAATGAATAATTTTATATTGATACTAATGACTTGTAACAAAGTTTTAAAAGTCAAAATGGCTGAGTGTGGTGGTGCAGATTTGTAATCCCAGTACTTGGGATGTTAAGACAGGAGGATCACAGGTTCTCAGGCAGCCTAAGCAACTTGGTGAGACTCTGTTTCAGAATAAAAAATAAAGTAGGGTTAGAGGTGGAGCTCAGAGGTAGAATGACCCTGGTTTCAATTCCCAGTAGCACCACAAAAAAAAAAAAAAAAAGTCAAAATGTACAGAATCACCTTATCACCTTGTATCACAATGTTACAGAGAGTTAAGTAGAATTTTTTCTAATATCTTTTTATCCCAACCAATACCATATTGCACAGAGAAATTTAAAATACATAATTAGAATAATATTGAAAAATTCAATTAGTAGGCATATATCACATTTAAAAAATCAAACAGATGTGTGTTATTAAATCAGCCATAAAACATTATAAAACGGACTATATACAAAATTACATAGTTAACCTCCAGAGCACTAAAGCATGTATAATACTATCTTAATAGATCAAAGCATCTGTGTTCCCTCACATTTTCTTCATTAAGGTAAATATTTTCTGATTCTTTCTCCCTGGATCTTAATAGCAAAATGTCAGATTTCATTGGTTTACATTAACCAGATCTCTCCTCTATTCTAGAAGATATACAGTAATCACCAGTCCTTATCCTAAAATCTGACCCTGATTTGTCAGGATATAGATGGTGACAGGTGCTGGGGGCACATTTTTATAGAAGAGAGGCTGCATCTTGTAAGATGCTTGCATCAGTTGAGCTTCTGCAAGGTCTTCAAGCAAGAGAAACTCTCTTTCAGCAAGGGATAGAAAAAATTACTTCTGCTGGCCTGAGACTTTCAGGGGCACCAACCAAATGTCTTATTCCCAACCAAATTTCCTATTCATTAACAGGGTACATTTTAGGGACCTAAATTTGACATTAGTGACCCTTCAAGACTGGGTACTCAGTCGTCTTTATGGCCTTATCACTCTGTTACAATAGGATCCTGGGCCTAATTTTCAACAGAGTCTGCCCTGCAGCTAAAAGATGTAAGAATTTCACAAAACTCTGTCATAGAGAACTTCTGGCCTTCATGGCATGTTATAAGAAAATAGCTAGCTGACCAAAACCTGTCATTTGCTTTGTTAAAAGATTCCAAAGCAAGGATGTCAATCTTATGCATCTATAAAGATAATAGGGTTATACATTTATTTTGATATATTGCCAATAGCATACATTTTTTAAGACATCCTTTTCCAGTGACCAGATCTCTACCCAATGTTCATTGCTTTTGCAACCCAGATGTCAGCTGGGGCATTTCCACACTTGATAGCTTCACAACTGGCCCAAACTCTTGAATTCCACAGTCTGTGGAAGTTCTAAACCTGCCTGAGAATTCTTCCAACTCTGGGTGTGGTCCTATTCTCACAGTCATTGCTGCCGGTGGAGACTTCTGCATGTTTTTATACTGCAGTGCATTGAACAGATGTGATGCTGTAGAATCCTCCAGTTACCCTTGCTTGCTTGCTTTGTCTAACTGAGGAACACAGAGTACTTTGACAACTCTGACAGTTGCTTATTTCCCCAGCAGCCCACACAGGCTTGAACCCACACCAGGGCATGAACATTCCCAGGCAATAACTGATCAGCCTGGAGCTTATTGCTTGTTTCTTTGAACCAGCCCCATCTTGAGGTGGGTTGAGGCAGTCCCTTGGAAAGCTCCCCTGGCACTGCTTTTGGGGTAGGCAGATGCTATCCTTCACATGCTACAAAAGAAAAAGAAGACAGAAACTACCCGTAGAGGAATTTCTTGGTGTTTGGGGTAGTTTTTAGGGAGGGAAGATGTCATTGCAAACTTTCACTGACCTAACATCTGACACGCCATTGTTAACGTTCTTTTGATTACTCTGCCTCTGGAGCTCTGCCCCATCTCACTAGTCCTCTTCTGTCCCTTACCTCCTCCCACCAAGATTGCCTTGGAATTCAAGCTAGCTTTCCTCTTTGCTTTTAGGGAGAACAATTCAGTTTTCCCCTAACCTCTACTTCCAAACTTTCTCACAGAAACCCTTTGGTCCAGCACAGAAGGCAGCTTTTCAACTCGAGTCACTTTTGTCATCAGCTATAAAAGTTTGCAAATTTTTATAATTAATAAAATTTGCTTTTTCTTATACTTTCCTAATTTTATGAGTCATTGTTATCACAACAAAGTCCCAGAGATGTGGCCCCAAACTACCAAAGTGTTGGGCACTGCCAACCCTTTTAGAAAAATGCAAGGACCCTCTTCTAAAGTCAAAGTTTATCTATCCCAAGGTAAAAACTCATACTGGAGTGCTACCCTTCTTTATTGCCTTATGAAGTCCTACAATCCAGTTCCTTCTTCTTCTAATTATTCCCAACAAGAGCGGCTCACAGATATTTGGGTATGTTTCATCTTCTTTTCTCAGTTTCCCTCTTTTGAAAATCAGAACAATAATGTTATCCTCATAAGTCTATTATAAGGATCAAACAAACAGGTCAGCAATTGTGTCCTCCCAGCATGAATATGTTTTTGAAATACATTAATCATTCTTTGTTCATTATGATTATCATACACTGGACCCAAGAGTCTCTTAGTTGCCAGAAAGTATAAAGTAAAGCACGTAATGCCACGGAATGTCAACAAAGTGCTGAGTAAGGGCTATTTTGAAAACTCACAGCAAGATTAAAATAGCACTTAACATGGCATTTACCTTCCAAGTCCTGTTTTTAAAAAATATCAGACTCTATTGCGTACTTAATCTATTACTTCTCCAGCTATATCCTAGAAAAATAGACTGAATATCATGTTTTATACACACATACCCACATGTGCACACATGAGAAGATCATGTGGCATATTTTCTGGCCATGCCTCAACACCATCCACATTTCAGAGTCTCCTCTTGGACATAAACATATTTGAAACATTGCTGTTTCTATGCAGGCTAAAGTGCACGTTCTCTCACCCTGAAATATTGGGAGCATGTACTACCAATGTCCTGGCAAGGTCCTGCTGGGGAGACATTATCTTTTTTTTTTGCTCCAAGAAGTGAGTTACACTTAGTATTTTCCTTAGTCAAAAGGATAATACATACAATGTGTTTTAAGTAGCACTCATAATTAGGAATATGTATGTAAAGATTAGTTTTGGAATGTATGCTCTTTTCTCCTGGAAAGTATAGTTTCCAAAATCCAGGGGAAAAAAATTAATGTTCTAGCCACCTTTTGAAAAAGAAAGTTTCAACAAACCTTGTTTCACAAATGTCACTTAAAACCTGTATTCTGTAAGCTGAGTATAAATACAAAATATAAATGGTAATAAAAAATAGGCAAATTTTTGTCATCCATATCATAGGGAAATCCATCATACTTAAAGACCAATTAAAAATTTCTGAGAAAAAGTAGAAATTCACTAGAGAAAGAGACAAAATTAACAACCTAGTTATGACCAAGAAACAATAAAAAAGGAGTCTACCTAGCCAGGTGCAGTGGCACATGCCTATGATTCTAGTACTTGAGAGACTGAAACAGGAAGATCACAGGTTTTCAGCCAGCCTCAGCAACTTAGTGAGATCCTATTTCAAATAATAAAATAAAATAGGGCTGAGGGTATAGTTCAGAGGTAAAGTGCCCCTGGATTCACTCCTTAGTATCACAAAAACAAAAACAAGAGCCTACATCAGTAGTAATCTTTGATAAGCACATTTTTAAAAATATAATAATCAATTTTTTTTGCCTAAGAAATTCATAGAGATTAATGATCTAGGAAAAATAAAAATACCCAATTTTGTTGATGGTACTTATAAACTGGCACGTTCTTTCAGTAAACAAGAGGATGAATTAGTTCAAACTTGTAGAAAACAAATTCACAATCATTTTGAAAACTCAGTCTATGACTCAAAAGTGACTTTCATAGGAATTCATCCCAGAAAAGTATCTAAGATATGCTTAAATATTTATCTCTGGTAGTGATAATGGAATATTTTTATAATTGAAAAAATTATAAATAACCTCCAAATTGAAAATTATAGATTTGCGTAGCATAATATGGCATATACTTCAATGGGCTATTATGTAAAATATGGGAAATGATAATATAGAAATATGTATGATGTAGAAATATGTTTATGGCACTTTAAAGAGGAAGTAAAAAATAACTCTCTTCTTGATATGCTTTCTCCCTTAACACATTTCAAACATTCATCACCCTTCAAATTTCTTAACTAACACCATTTCTTCTTAATTGGCACATTTCTTCAGATAAAATTCTCAACTCAAAGATAGGCTATCTCCCAACTCCCATCATGGTACCTACTTGTTTCCTGACTCACACCCATGGCTGCCTCGTTCTGTGTCACCTGGGCTTTCAGTAGCAATCATCCCCCTGCAATACATGGAGGGCAAGGCAGAGTTCAAATGGAGACCCACAAACTGTGAATAGACACTTGAAAGTTATAAATGAAGAGAACATGTAACATGTGGTTCATTCTCCTGCTGAGCAAATGTGCTTTCCTAACCACTTGGGAAGCTAGGTTGGAGTCCTTGGGCTATCTTGCCAGGTGAGCAGAGCTGGCTCCACCCTCAGCCTGTTTCTCATGCCCCTCGGGCTCCATCCCACATGGAAGTGGCCTCGAGTGCAGGTCCAAGCTCTGTGCAGCCCCAGTCAGACCCCGTGGGAAGTGACCCCTGCAGGATCTGATAAGTGGGTAACGGCCTTCAAATGGGCACCAGGAAGGCACTAAGGGAACACATCTCCCTGGCCCACAGACCTTCATGGAGGAGCAGCTGCAGAAGAGGGCCAGAGCAGCCTGGGATCTGGTTTGTCTTCTCCAATCACAGCAGACCACGATTTTCTGTGGGAAAAAGAGATTGCTCTACATGGTAAAGGTAAAGTTAACGTGTGTGTGTGTGTGTGTGTGTGTGTGTGTGTGTGTGTATTACTGGGGATCGAACCCAGGGGCATTCGACCTCTGGGTTATAACACCCCAGCCCCATTTCATCTTTTTTATTTTGAAAAAGGCTCTCACTAAGTTTTGGAGGGCCTTGCCTCAAACCTGGGATCCTTCTGTCTCTACCTCCCACATACTCAGATTACAAGCATGCACCAGTTACTTTTAGTTTTGAATAAGGTTTGGATGTAATTTTGGCAATGTTAACAAATAAAGATGTGACTTTGCAACTTAATATGTCTTATTTCATATGTTTAAACAGCTTTATCTTATTTATAATACAGGTCATCAACAGCCTCAAGAAACTTACTGTACATGGAATTTCCCTTCCAGTGGACTTTTTTAATTGGCCTTTATCATTTACCTGCATGAATCTAAGTCTCTTATCTTTAAAAAATGCTTCTTCAAACCTATTATTGCTCTTGAAGATATTCTACTAGTTAACGTATTAATTACTTTTGTGTATATGTGTATGTGTGTGTTTTTGGGGGGAGGAGGTAGAACACTCAAAGGTTCTTCTGAAACTACACCCCCAGCCCTATTTTATTTTTTATCTTGAAACAGGGTCTTTCTACGTTGCTGAGGCTGGCCTTGAACCTGCAATCCTCCTGTTTCAGATTCTTGAGTACAGGTGTGCACCACCATGCCTGGCAGCATATTATTAGCTCTGTCTTAAGTATTTTAAGTATTATAAGTATTTCCTCCAGTCTACCATTTGCATTTGCATATTTTTATATGTAGTTATTAAAATTCTTTTGAATATATGTCCAGAAATCTTGTTTTTCAATGTTGTGCAGTGAGGTCATTTGTCAAGTCACCTTCCATTGCTTGCCCCCACCACCACTACCAAGGCTATGTATTCTTTCATAGTCTCTAAATAGTGTAATTTTTACATTAAATTATTTATTTAAATTTATTTTACTATATATTGTGAATTCTTATCTAATCTTTTCTTCTAGAACTTAACCAGAGTTTTATAAATTAAACTGCTGGACAAGTCACTTTTCTTTCTTTCTTTTTTTTTTTTTTGAGATGGGATCTCCCTATGTTGTTGTTCAGGCTGGCCAAAAACTCCTGGGTTTAAGTGGTCCTCCTGCCTCAGATTCCCAAGTAGTTGAGACAACAGGCATGAGCCACAATGCCTAGCACTTTGCTATGCATGTGTGTGTGTGTTGGGGGGGAGTTACTGGGGATTGAACACAGGGCGATTCAACCTCCAAGCTACACTCCAGCCCTTTTTATTCTTTATTTTGAAACAAGGTCTTGCTAAGTTGCCAAAGGTTTCACTAAATTGCTGAGGCTGGCCTCGAGCCAGCGATCCTCCTATCTCAACCTCCCAAGTACAAGGATTGCAGGTGTGAACCACCACACCCAGCTTCCTACCTTTTTTTTTTTTTTTTTTTTTTTTTGCGGTACTGAGGATTGAACCCAGGGGCATTCTACCTCCGAGCTATACCCCCAGCCCTGTTTTTTTTTTATTCTTTATTTTGAAAAAGGGTCTCACTAAGTTTCAGAGGGCCTCACTAGGTAGCTCGAACCCAGATCCTCTGGTCGCAGCCTCTCAATTGCTGGGATTACAAGCATGCGCTACCACACCCGGCTTCTACCCTTTTTAACTAACAATTTCTATTAAAGTATGACATACAGCAAGACTGCACACACAGTAAACATGCAGCTCGGTGAATTATCACCAAGTGGACACAATGGTCAGAACACCATCCAGCTCAAGGAAGATGCCAGCATGGGGAGCCCCACTCCAGGCCTTTTCTCAGTGGCCTCCCAGAGGTCACTGCTGTGTGTAAATGGACCTAAAATTATACTTGGAGATTCATTGACATTATTGTGTCAACATTTGTTTTTGTTATACAACATTCTACTTTACAAGTAACCCACAATTTATTTGTTCATTTTACTATTGGTGGTTACTTTTTTTTTTCCAGCTTTGGGCTAGATTGCTATGGTAAACATTCTTAGATGTGTTTTTAGTACATACATACAAATTCCTGTTCAAAATGTGTGTGAGTGTGTATTTGAAAGGAATTGTTGAAGCATGAAGTATGTATTGACAAGCAACTTTGAAACTGGTTGTATCAATTTTCATTCCCACAAGCATGAGAATTGCAGGTATTCACATCCTCATCAGTATCTGATACTGCCAATGTTTTCAATCTTAGCTCTTCAAATTTCTAATTACCATAGTTTTATAAATGTCTTAAAAAATCTTACAGTTTTAATTTCACTTCTTGTATGCTTAATAAAGTTGACATTTTTGAAGGTTTTTTAGCCTTTGGATATCACCTGTTGTGAAGTGTGTTTAATTCTTTTGGCCATTATCCTCTTGAATTATTTCCTTTTCATATTTATGTACTTACATATTACAAATATCTTAGAGTAGTCAGTGACAGCTTTTCAAACTTTATTTACTTTGCTTTCTTCCTTTATTTGTGTGTGTGTGTGTGTGTGTGTGTGTGTGTGTGTGTGTGTGTATTACTAGGGATTGAATCTGGGGACATTCTTCCTCTGACCTACACCCCAGCCCTTTATTTTATTTCATTTTTTAAATAGGTCTCGCTAAGTTGCTGAGGCTGGCCTTGAACTTGTAAACCTCCTTCTTCATTCCCCCAAGAACCGTGATTACCAACAGGTGCCACCATGCCTGACCATTTAACTTTTTAAGGCTGCTTAACAAATGTCCACAAACTTGCTGGATTAAAACAATAGAAATTTATTTCGAAAGCAAGATGTCAGCAAAGTGAGTTTGTTCCAGAGGTTCTAAGGGAATGTCCACTCCTTGTCTCCCACCTAGTTGCTGGGGACTGGAGATATTCCTTGGCCTGTAGACACATCACTCCAACATCTGACTCCATCTCCACATACCCAGAGCACTGTGTTGAAGTCGTTGCATAGTAATCTCCTCTACGCTTGGTGTCTGTTTCTTTCCTTTTCTGTCTTACATAGGAACACTCTATCACTGGACCTGCAACCTCCCCTCAGGATTCCATCCAAAGAACTCAATTCAATCACATCTTTTGCCATGTGGTAATAATATTCACAGGTTTTAGGTAGCATGATTTTGGAGAAACATCATTCAATACATTACCCCCTCATACTGTTTTGTTTTTTTTTTCTCTTCATGGTTGGTGCTTTTTACACTAGACAATTTTCTATTCTCAAAATGAAGATATTCTCCTATATTATCTACAGAAGCTGCATATTTAAGCTGGGCGTGGTGGCGCACGCTTGTAATCCCAGCATTTGGGAGACTGAGACAGGAGGATCTGGGTTCTCGGCCAGCCTCAGCTGCTTAGTGAGGCCCTCCACAACTTAGTGAGACCCTGGTTCAAAATAAAGAATAAAAAACAGGGCTGGAGGTGTAGCTTGGAGGTAGAATGCCCCTGAGTTCAATCCCTAGTACCGCAAAAAAAAAAAAAAAAAAAAAAAATTGATAGCTGTGAATGAAACAAGGAAAAGGTCAAATTTTACTTCTTTGTAGATGGATGTCTACCTGACCAAGGAACATTTATTAAACACATATCCTTTTTGCACTTCTCTGCAGTGTCATGTATGTAATAAATTAAGTGCACATAGATATATGGTTCTGTTTCTGAACTCCCTATTCTATAAAATTGGTATGTTGGTTAGTCATTCTTAGACTATCTTAATTACCATAAGTTTTGTTTTTCCTTTGTGTGGTACTGGGGATTGAACCCAGGGACATTCTATCTCTGAACTACACCCTCCAGTCTTATTTTCTTTTTTATTTTGAAACAGGGTTTCTCTTAAGTTGCTGAGGGCCTGATAAAGTTGCAGAGGCTGGCCTCGAACCCTATCTTAGGATCCCAAATACTGGGATTACAGGCATGCACCACCGCGCCCAACTAATTACTGTAAGTTATAAGTCTTCATATGTGCAAATATAGGTCTATACTACTAAGTGAAATAATAGGTCTCTTTCTTCTTTTTCAGGGTTGTCATGGCTACTCACAGTTTTTTCAATTTTCATGTAAATTATGAAACTAATTTATGCAACAATGCTTCCCCCCAAACACTTGAACTTCAAATGAGATTACATTAAATTATACATTAATTTCAAGATACTTTTTGAACACTCATTCACTGGTAGAAGCTTTAAAATAGCTTTAATAGGTTCTCTTAAAATTTTTCACTCCAATTGTGTTCTGATAAGAAATTAAAATATAGATTAGTTTAGAAAGAAATGGTATGTTTATGATATTAAGTTTTATACCCCTGAACATGATATCTCTTCATACGTTCAACAATTCCTCAATAAATAAGTAACAATAATGATCTGTTACTTCTCCATTCTATCTTTATTTTTATTTTTACATATTTAATATAAATCTTATTATTTTATTAAAATTATTTTTAGAAATTATATATATTTTCTTGAAATTGTTTCTAGGTACTACATTTCCACTCCAACACTAGCTAGTTACTGCTGATACATAGGGAAACTCATGACTTTAAATTTTTTCTTTTAATGGGCTGACATATTTCATGACTATTTGACAATTTTTAGTTAATTATGTTAGCTTTTCCAGATAAAATCATATCACATGCAAATACTAAATTTCTCCCCCCTTACACTGTTTCCACAATTTCCTTTAAATTTTCTTATTGCGTGCTGGTGCACCTTATAATCCAGCATTTGGGAGGCTGAGACCAGAGGATCCGAGTTCACAGTCAGCCTCAGCTACCTAGTGAGGCACTCCGCAACTTAGTGAGACACTGTTTCAAAATAAAGAATAAAAAATAGAGCTGGGGGTATAGCTCGAAGGTAGAATGCCCCTGGGTTCAAGCCCCAGTACCGCCAAAAAAAAAAAAAAATCTTATTGTATTGGTCCTCTTAAACACGTTGGGAACTGCAGAAACAGCAGGCATGGTATTTGTCCAGATTTTAATTAAAATATTTTTAGTATTTCACTATTAATAGATAATTTGCATTAAAGCAAGCCAAATATTATTTTTCTTTGTATAGTAGGGATTAAATCCAGAGGTATTCTATCTCTGAGCTATACTCCCACCCTTTTTATTTTTTATTTTGAAACAGGGTCTCACTAAGCTGTTGAAGCTGGCCTCAAACCTGTGATCCTCCTTTCTCAGCCTCCCAAGTGCTGAGTTTATAGGTGTGTGTCACTATGCCTGGTTTAATTTTTGTTCTCTAAAAGTTTACTTTCATTTGTTTATTCTTAAAATCAAGAATGGATATTTAATTTTATCAAGTATTCTTACAGCTTCTATAAGTAAAAGAGCAAGTAAAATAACTGACTGACTAATTGGAAAAGAAATCATTCCCAGAGGAGATGGAGAACCAGGTTCACCAAATCCTCAGGGAGGTGAGACATGAGCTTAAATGTCTGACAAATCATTCCGTGAAACCTGCACAGTGAGATTGCTTCTGTACACCAGATGACCCTGGATTCTTCCCCAAGCACAGTGTACTGCAGTCCCAGAACCTGGACATGATTACAGACACTTTCCCCTTCTTTCTACTTCACATCCATACTTCTTTGCTCACCTGTTTAACTTTGACTCACTGTTGGTTTTAATGTGATGGGCCAGTACTAACACTGTGCTCATGCCCTGGATGAAGGAGAAGCTGGGAAAACAGATACTTTCTATTTTGTTGTCTGTCTCACCCTAATAGTGATAAGATGCAGAATTTTCAGACCTAAGAAGAGGGTGTGTGTGTGTGTGTGTGTGTGTGTGTGTGTGTGTGTGTTAGTGGGGATTTAACCCAGGGGCATTCTGCCTCTAAGTTACAGCCCTAGCCCTAATTTATTTTGAAACAGAGTCTCACTAAATTTCAGAGGGCCTAGCTAAGATGCTGAGGCAGGCCATAAACATGTGATACTCCTATCTCTGCCTCCTAAGTGCTGGGATCACAGGCCTGCACCACCATGTCCAGCTAAGAAGAAAGCTCTGATGCTGGAAAATCGCCCACACATAATCAAAAAAGATGACTTTTCCACTTTAATTGAAATTATTGAATGGGTTGCATCCTTTAATCTGTTAATGTGAAACAAATACACTGTCGTTAGGTTTGTATAAAAATGCATAGGTCAGGGTGAGATTGGAATGGTCCCAATGGGACGTTAAGTAGGCCCTCATGAATGAAAATATGGAACTCCATGCCTCTCTCACCTAGAGAACCACAGTTAGAGAATCACAGGGATATCGGGAGGCTAAACTTTCTAAAGGCAAAACCTCCTCCCCTGGGGCGTCACTCACGCACCAGTGGGAAGTTTTCCCAACATGGCGAAAATAGCACAGACACACTGAGCTGTGACACAAAAAGAGATAGTGACCTCGCCAAATCCATATTCATGAGAGGAAAACATTTCCAGACTAATAAAACTCTTCACGTGGAAAAGTCATAGCCATTTTTCCATTCCAGAAAGTAACTCATTCTAGACTCTTTCTCTGAAATATACCCCTTTGTTCTATTCTGTTTTCCACTTTGGGAAGCGGCTCTTTCTGGACCTTTTCTCTAGAATGTAACCCCTTTACCATAGCCTCCTCTCTTAAACTACACTCCCATCTCCTTAAATAAACTTCTTACGCTCTTGTTTGTGCTTTTCATTTGAAATCTTTCTCTCTGACAAAACAAGAATTGAGGGAGAGATCACACCCTATAACAATTTATTTCTAGGAAGGATTATCACCCTGTAACACTATTAGAGTCCTTCATGCTGCAGAGCTGGCCACAGTGCAATATTCTTTTAGTAGAGTCCTGATTTCAACTTGTTCAAACTTACCCATATTTATAACCAGTGGCCAGTGGTTTTCTTTTCTATGTTAACTGTTGCAGCAGAGGTTTAGGCGGTGAGATCCCCAGAGCAGAAAACACACAGTCATCATCAGGAGGAGACTAATAGCAGCTTTATTTTAGAGACCTTGTCCCTTATATAGGGTTCTGTGTAAAATGGCACACATTCACACCAGTGTAATGTGTGCATGCGTGTTGTATATTATCTAGTCATGCTTACCTAACTATATGCACATCCGCGGTTGCGTGGGAATCATGTCCTCACTGCTAGCCTGTACTTCCTTTGGGCCCCCAAAATGTGTTGAAGTTTTCAGCGTTATCCAAAATATATTGGGGAGATTTCCAATTTTATCCAAGCCCTTGAGCAAGTCATGTAAACAGAAGCATCAGCTGTTCTCAAAGGAATGCTTCCAAATGGCCAATGAAGCAGCCTGGTCCAGTATGTTTTGAGACAGTCATTCTTTGACAGTATTCCTATTTTTTTCCCAGATTATTGATCTACTCAGGTTTATATCTCTCCTAAAGTCTTAGAAAATGTCAAGACTGAATCAAGTATGTTAAAGTCCATGAGATGCCAGCAAGAAGTGGTTTCTGGGCCCCGAACATGAGTAGTTGGGATGGCAAGTGGGCTCTGTGCAGAGATGTGTAAGAGAAGTCCTTCTAATTCAGTTTGGATGTTATATCCTTAGTTACCTGTGAAGAGTATAGTGAGAATGCAACTGTCCAGAGACTGAAAACTGGAGGCATTTGGTTGGACATATACAGTAGATTTCTTTCTAACTGATAATTTGTTTATTCTTAAAATCAGAAATGGATGCTTACTTTTACCAAATACTTTTATCGCTTCTATGACTTAAGTAAAAGATCAAATAAAAACAAAAACTGTCTCTGGTTCATTCTTACTTGCTACAGTGCTTCAAACTTTTGGACCTGGTGGTATTTCTTGAATATAGTAGGTCCCCTGGGAAAGTTCATGTCTTGGGAATGCAAAAATATCCAGAGGTGAAATAATTGAATCATGAGAGGTCTGATCTCAACAGTGGATAAATCCATTGATGGATTAATAATTTGAATGTATTTACTGGGTGGTTACTTAAGTAGGTAGTGTGTGCTGGAGGAGGCCCTTCGCTGGGGTGTGGCCTTGGGATTATATGTGTCTCATCCTTCCCCTTGCTCTCTTTGCTTCTGGCCTCCATCATGTGAGAGCAGCACCCCTCTGTGCACCCTGCCACCACCACTTATGCTTTGGAACCAGTCCTCTGGACTGAAACCTTTAAAACCATGAGCCCAAGTAAAGGTTTCTTCCTCTAAGTTGTGGTGGTCTGACATTTTGGATCATAGCAGTAAGGGTGATGACTGAAACACCTGGTCATGCATCTAAATAATCTTCTTCCTAATCCCTGAAAGCCATCTTTCAATCTACTCCCTTTATAGCATCATTTACATTTTTATGCTTTTGAAATTATAGAAGTAATACAGTCAAACAGTTGTTTTTGTTTTTTTGTACTGGGAATCGAACCCAGAGGCATTTTACATCTGAGCTATACACTCAGCCAGCCCTATCTTTGAAACAAGGTCTCACTAAGTTACTGAGGGCCTTGCCAAGTTGCTGAGGCTGGCCTAGAACATATGATCCTCCTGTCTCAGTCTCCCAAGTATTGGGATTACAGGTATGAGCCACCACACCCAGCTCAAACAGTATTTTATAAGTTAGTATAATGACAAAGCTTGTTCTTCCTGCCACCTCAACAATTACATTGAGATAACCAGTGTTATTAGCATGATGTATGCAGGCCATCCTGGCTTTTATTCACACATGTATACTTAAGCAGATGTGCTTTCTTTGTATCTTTTTTTTTTCTTTGAAATGGAATTATATTATATTTGGTATTCAATAGTTTTTTTTTTTAAGATTTCATTGTGGAATTGTTCTAACATATACAGAAATAGAGAGGAAAGAATAATGAACTCCTATGTGTCTACCATAGAGCTTCAATAATTATAGACCCAAGGTAAATTTTATTTCAGCTCAATCTTTACCTATTCCCTACCACCATATCTTGGATCAATATTGTTTCATTAATATGCAGTGTTCCTCTCTCCAACATTTTGGCTTAAAATTGCAGACCTACAAAAATGTTGGAAGACTTACACAATTTATTTATCCACAGCTTATATTTACCAGTTGGTTTTCATTATTGTGAATGTTTTACAGACCTCTTTATACTTACAACAGGAGTTGCCTGAGATGCTTAAAGCAAGGCCACGATCACGGTCATCTGAACATAAGATTTGAGTCAAAAAATAAAGCAAAAAAACCAAAAAACAAAAAACAAGAAAAGGTAGCTCATATGCAACAATGGCTGAGGCAGGTAAACTCTCATGCTTAGCTGAAGGAACTCCAAAACCTCTTTTGCCAAAGTCTTCATAGACACTTACCTTAGCTTTGTGTTTGTAGAATGTAGCTGTCTGTGTGAAGTAGCCTCAATCCTCAGGGGAGAGCAGACTCTCAGAGCCCTGAGTCCTCGCCTTGGACTTGGCAGACCTCTTCAATGGACAATCTTCTAGGCAGTGTTTCCTTTAATAAACAGTGAGTAATTCCAAGTTAAAATAGTTTTAGATCATTGCCTTTGTTCTTTGAGTTGGGCAAAGTTTTCATTAATATTGTATTTATTTTTTTCTATTTCTCCTTGTATTTCTATTAGTTTGTGCCATGTATACTTTTTCAAAGTATCATTTGGCACATCAAAGTTTGTGATAGTGAAAACTTCATTTTGAATTTCAGTTTTCATAAAAGAAAAATTATTCAATTTGACCTTGACTAGTAATGAGCATACATTGGCCTGGTCTTCTCCATGCACACATCTCTTCTTATCTTGTAAGCAAGTCTTCTAGGTCTGAGAAAACTTGAATACCAGCCTTCCTCAGTGTTGAGGACGATGAATTAGATCATGGATACAACATCCATCCTTTTAGTGGTGGCTAAGTATTTCCAGATTCAAATACAAAGGAAGTTTGGTTGTGCATAAAGATTTGATGTCTACAGCCACTAATGCTGACATCATGATTCCAATAATATTTTTGTTTGCATCTCCCTGATAATGATATTAGTCAGTCTAATAGGTTTAACATATCATTTTGTTTGAGATTTTAACTCTTTATTATCTATTGCCACATAACAAATTACTCAAAAACTTAATGGTTTGAATAATAAACATTTATTATTTTACAGTTTCAGTGTATCAGAAATTCAAGAGTGGTTTAGTTGGATGGTTCTGGATCAATGACTTTCATAAGGTTACAGCTAAGATTCCCCTAGGAGGTGGACTTTAGATAATGGAGAAGAAACCCCAGTGGAACCATGGAGGGAGACTCGGGAAGGGTGGAGGGCAGGGAGAACTAATGAAGGAAACATTTACATTGACGTGATGCGCATCTGTGAAATTATCAATGCCAATCTTGATATCATGTATGGAGGAAGAGGAGGGAGTGGAGAGGCAGCGGGGGTGGGGGGGCTCACCAAGTGCTGTGTGTATGTATGTCCTTATCACTCTAAACTGCATTCAATGTGAGACTACAGTGCATGAATAAAAGTAAATTAAAAATAGAATAATGAGCCAGGTGATGCACACTTGTTATCCCAGTACTTGGGAGGCAAGACTGGAGGGCTGAGACAGGAGGATCGCAGGTTCACAGCCAGCCTCGACAACTTAATGAGGCCCCGTGCAACTTAGTGAGACCCTGTTTCAAAATAAAAGAAAAAAATAGGGCTGGGGATATATCTCAGAGGTAAAATGCTCCTGGATTCCATCCCCAATACCACAAATAAAATAAAAAGAAAAGAAAAGAAAAAAATTAGGATAATAAAATGAACAAAGAAAAATAATAAAACATCTCCAGATTGCTTATAATACCTAATACAATTTAATGATGTGTGAATCATTGCTATATTGTATTGTTTAGGGACTAATGACAAAGAAATAAAGTTTGTATATGTTTAGTTAAAAAAAAAATTCCCTCTACCCCCCCCCCCCAGGGCTGCAGAGTCTTCTGAAGGCTGGACTGGGGCATGACCAGGCATGACCTCCATTTCTTGTATACCCTCACAACAGGACAACTGGCCTCTGCTGGAGCAACTGATCGGAGAGAGCAAGGAGGAAGTCGAAGTGCCATTTATGATTTTGTTCCAAATTACATATTATCACTTCTGCTACATTCTATTTGTTTGTTAGAAGAAAGTCATTATGTATCCAATTCAAGGAGAGGAATTTTATTCCACTTTTTGGAGCATAAATTATTGTCCTTTTTTTATTTTTTTAATTTTTTTTTAAAATTTTTTATTGTAGTAATTTGTGCAATATAGCATACATCTTTGTTAAGTACGAGTTGTTAACAACATATTTGCACACAATTCTCATTTGACCCCTTCCCAAATCCCCCCCCCCCAATCCCCTTCCCCTCTCTCCCCCTCAGGATCACTTCGGTGAGTGACCTTGATATGATTGTGTAAGAACATCTTGTGCTTTAGGGCGTCCCTCTGCCCCCTGCGTCCACTACAATTAAATCAACTGCGTTGTTTATCGAGGATCACTCCTTTTCATCTGGAGACCCTCCTATGCCCCAA
>PVLC010000314.1:87425-157259 GCA_004027655.1 Graphiurus murinus
CATTTCCCTGCAAAGAACATGATTTTATTCTTCTTTATGGCTGAGTAAAATTCCATTGTGTACATATCCCATAGTTTTGTAATCCATTCATCTGTGGTTGGACATCTTGGCTGCTTCCATAGTTTGGCTATTGTGAATTGAGCTGCTATAAACATAGATACACATGCATCGTTCTGATAATTTGGTTTCCATTCTGATGCAAACTGGTGCAACCACTGTGGAAAACAGTATGGAGGATCCTCAGACGAATGGGAGTGAACCTACCATATGACCCAGCAATACCACTACTGGGTATATACCCATCAGAATGGAAACCAAATTATTGTCCTTTTTTTAAATGATAATAAACTCTCATAAGCAGCAATAGTTGGTATTTGGGGATAAAACCCAAAGCTTTCTGCCATCTAATTATAGAGTTTAAATCATTTCCATGAATTATTAACTATTGATCTCTTTGTTCTTCCATATCCTTCTGTTTTTTTTTTTTCTGATTTTATGTCCTCTAGCTATTTTCTTATAGTATTGGTCTACCAGTAAGAAGTTCTTTCAGATTTTGTATGTCTTAAAAACTATTTTGTCTTTATTTTTAAAGAATTTTTTTGTTTTGGGGATCTAGATATAAAATTCTGGGTTTATAAGTTTTTTTTTTCTTTTTTGCATTTTAAAGACATTGTTCCATTATCTTCTGGTTTATATGGCTTGTATTATTTCCAGTAATAACTCTGCTTCATTCTCAATTTTTTCTCTATTCATAATGTATCTTTTTTCCCCTGGCTGCTTTCAAGATTTCTTCTTTATCACTGGTTTTGAGTAATTTGATTACATGCTGCTCCTTGGTAAAGTTTTCTTCATGTTTTTCAGATATGCTTTTTGCATTTGTGGGTTTACAGCCTCATCAATTTGAAAAAAATTAAAGACATTGTTTCTTTAAATATGTCTTCACTCCTCCGTAGGACTTTAATTACACATTTATCAGGCAGGTTAAAGTTGTAGCATAGGTCACTGATACTTAATTTTTTAAATCTCTCTTCTCCTTTATGTAGTTTCTAATTCTATGTTTTAAGTTCAATTATTTTTTCTGCAATGTCCAATTTGCTGTTAATACCATCATGTGTATTTTTCAATTTGAACATAGATTTTTCGTCTTCAGGAGCTTAATTTGGCCTTTTTAAATACCTTCCACATCTCGCCTTAACATGCTCTTCTCTCCTCTGCCTACTTGAACCTATGAAACATGGTTGCTTCACTCTACATGACAAGAATGCTAACTATTCTTGGCCCTGTGTGAGTTCCCAGGATTGTGCCTTCTAGTAGGCCTGGTAGATCTTCCACCTGCAGTGGGGAATTTGCTCACTCATTCCTCTGAAGATTTGAGAGGAACCTGCTGCAGGCATCCAGAGCTCTCACTGAACCACTTTTCTCCCTCTCAGCAGTTCTCTCCTCTGTGTGCTGTGACTTCTAGCTTGTGTGACGTAAAAAATACCCAGCCTCTCTCCTCAACTCAGAGAGACTCCTGTGCTGGGTTTCCCTTTGCTGCACTGCAGGCTAAAACTCTCTCTAGGATTAAGCTGAGGCAGTCATTGGGTTAATCTTCTCTTCTCTCAAGAATCACTGTCCTATGTTGCCTGTTGTCCACTACTTGAAAATCTTTGTTTCCATATATTTTGACAGGCTTTGTACATAGGTAAGGCAAGAGAGTAAATATGATCTTTGTTATTCCTCTGTGCGGGGCAACAGAGGACCCTTCAGAAATTAGCTTTGACCTCAATATTTTACATAACTACTTGAATTAAATATTTCTTTGCTATGCAATAACCCCTTCTCCAACTGTAGTTTAATAGGATAAACATTCACTTGTTCACATTTTTCTGTGTTGGCAATTTGGGTTGGGTTCAGATGATTGATTCTTCAGCTCTTGGTGGCATCAGCTGTGCTAACTCATGCATCTCAAGTCAGCTGGCAGTGTGGCTGCCTGCTGGTCCAGCAAGACCTCACTCATCTGTGAGGCTATTGGCACTGCTTTCCGCAAGGATGATCCCTCTTGAGAGCATAGCACTCTCCAGTAGAGTCTTCCTCTGCACATTCTCTCTTCCTCTATATGTCTGGAACTGAAGGGCTTCACAATGGTGGAACCATTTGTTGGAAAAAGCCTAAACTCCTAAGGAGAGTCATCCAACCAGAAGATCTGCATTGTATTTAAACTTTTCTGTACTAAATCACTGTGATTTGGCTGTTGCAACTAGTTGCTTACTTGCACTGATATTTCTCTTCAAATTTCAAAAATGTTTTATAATCAAAGTTTCTCTAATGTCATAGTGAAGAGAAAAATAGTGTTATTTTATCCATCCTATTTAAGATGAAGAGTTTATGAGCTTTCAAATTTCCTCTCCTCCTCTTCCATATATTTATGGTTATTTTACTTAATATGGAGATTTGATAATTTAATTAAATAGTATAATTTATTAGTGACATGACATTATAAATAATATGTAGGTTTAGATTTGGTCCTAGGTTTTGCAAATAAGCCAATATTTTTGTGCCACATGCATTCTTTTTAAAGAAACATTTTTGATCTGGGTATTCAGTTTTGAGTTTAGAATGGCCACAATTGTGAAGGGCTATTTTGCTACTGCTCTTTATCCTTAGGCTTTTTATAACACAACTTTCTCTTTATGAGTTCTTAATAGTGCTTCTTTTTTCAGTTACCTATGACATATCTTAACATAAAAATTTCTAAAGTTGAACATTTTGGTCTTCTGTTGCCTATAATTTTTTCTCTTCTTTTTAAAATGGATCTAGTACTATTTTCCTTTTTTAAAAAAAATTTTCTTGGAACACTGTGGAGCTTTTTAACCCGTATAGCCTAATGTTTTGTCAGCCAAGGAAAGTTTTCTTAAATGATGTTTCATTTGTCTTTGTTTCCTGTTTAATAGAATCTATAATTCCTTGGTTAAATCTCTTCTCTACAGAGCATTGCAGACTCTGCAGTCCCTTGTAACATGTATATTTTTGCTCTTTTGTCCTGAGAGACTTTTTTCCTTTGCTCATGTTTTGTTCTTCATCCTCTGTCACTATTTATGCCTTATTTCTTCTGTCATGTTTTGGGTTCGATTGTATGACTTTCCTAAGTTAGTAAGCTCATCCTGTCTCTCTGAAAATTTTGCAGACAATTCTCTCCTTGTGGATTTATTTTAGAAACCATGTATTCAATTTGTTTTGGGGATATAGTTTAACAAAAAGTCTCCTGATATCAATAAATGAAAATTTCAATTACATTTTCTTCCTCTGAGACTTTCTGATCTGTCTCTCCTCAGCACTCTGTCTCCCACCTTTGATGGTTGTAATTCATCCTCGAGTAGAGGCTGTTTCAGACCTGGTGTTTGTTATCTTGTTTTCAGATCCTTTTCACTGACCATAGGTTGTACCGTCATATATTTAAACAAAAAATACTTATATAATAATAATAGTAATCACTATTGTGATTCACAATAGTTTCATAATTTTTTTTTTTTTTTTTGGTGTGGTACTGAGCATTCTACCTCCAAGCTACATACCCAACCCTGGATAAGTAAATACTTCCTATTGTTTGGATTTTGAATGTCCCCCAAAGGCCCTTATTCCCCTGCCCCTGGCACCTTTGAGAGATGGGGAAACTTTAAAGGGGCAGGGCCTAGAGGAAGGAAGTTAGATAACTGGGGATGTGCCCTCAAAGGTGCTCTTGAGAAGCTGGCCCCTTCTTGTCTGTCTCTTTGTTTCCCAGCTACCATAAGGTGAGAAGTTTTCTCCATTATGCACTCTCATGTTGATGTACTGTCTTGCCGCAAGTCCAAAAGCAATGGGCAACCATGGACTGATACCTCTGAAACAATGAACCAAAATAAACCTTTTCTCATGCCAAGTTTGTTAACTGAGGTATTTTGTTATAGTTCCAGAAAACCAACTAACACAATATTGAATTATTGGTTCCTGTGAAACTCTGGTCACAACAACTTTGTCAACTGATCAATACATAGTCTTGTTTCATGTGTATTTAAAGATACCTTATTTAATGTATTTTGATGATTCATTAGCATTAAACTCACAGATATCAGCACTGTGACTTATGCCTCAGTGAAGCTTATACACACACATAATTTCTCTGTAAAGCACATCCCAACCCTCTTGAGTTAGGAATACCAGACAACACTTCAGGACTACCCTTGGGGCCCATTATAAACAAAGAAATCACCAAGAAGATACATAAACACATAAAAAATGTGGCATTCAATAGAATGTGAAAATGACACTTAGGAGAATTGAGACAAGAAGGTAGAATGTGGCTTTGTTTGACCTCAGTGGGAAGTGGACATTGGTGACTCAAATTTTCACTGTTCTTCACATGTCCACAAATGACCTAAAAAATGAAGTAAGTATTGATTTGAGGGTTATAAGTGTTAGAGGGCAATCACATTCATAAATTCAGAATCTTCAAATAATGAGGATTGACTAAAAATATTGAATGATACTATAGTCTTTCTGTTTTCATCATCTGCCACATCAAGTCTGCTAACTCAATGAGTGATTCTAACAAGGTGTTGATATAATCCTTCATTTTCCTATATATTTATCACTGATTGAACTCTATTCCATATAGAATGTATCCAGTAAACATGTATCCAGTGCTGAACAAGTGTCAAACATGATGTGGCACAGTGGGGTAATACATCTAAAACATGCATTTTGTATATATTGATACACACTGATGTATTGGCACCACCTCCTCCCTGCCAGATGTACACAGAGCCTGGGTGACGAGCAGACCTGTGAGGGATGGAATTCAGGTATAACCCCCCCCCCAACTCTCTCGATCTTAAGCTTTAAGCCCATGGGCAAGAATCTGATGAAATGGCTCTTTTTATATAACTTTGATGTATCCAGCATGTACTACTACCAAAGCACATTTTTAATTTCCACCTGATAAAATCTGTCACTAACATCATGCTCTGTTTCCTGTATTGTGCTTTGGTTGGTGGCTATGAGTTCTGAATTCTGATAGAGTTTGAGAAACAGTACTTAGGTTGAAGGGGGAAAACATTTGGAAGAGCATCTCTGAGAAGAAGAAAGGCAATGGAGGTGAGCTCCTTCTCTTGCAATACCGGGAGCTGGTGAGAGGAGGGTTGCTTAGGCATCAGAAGTGACTGAGGAGACTAATCATTAGACTCCAAGGTGCCCAGGCTGTGGAAGGAGCTTTCAGTGCCATAAAACATCATGAAGCTTTGAGTAGTAGCTCATCTCTGGTTACTAGTGTGAATCAAGACTATAAGAACTATTTTGAAACTGTTTTGGATGGCACTGTGCTCTTGGGACTTTTGTGTGAGCCTGGGGCAGGCAGGGAGCCCAAGTAATGTCTGAGCCTGAATCTTCTGCCAACACTGCAATTACATTTGGTTTGGAAAATGAAAAGAGATGATATTTCTTACATCCTGTATGATGATGTAGAATTTATAAGATTTAACTTGCTATGGAATTTTAGGCAGATTACTTTGCCTTTTTAATTCTCAATTTCCTCATCTGTAGCAAAGGGACAGTAATTCTTGTGTGTAGGATTGTTTTGCAGATTAGTGATTATGTGTGTAATGTACTTAGGGGATAACTGATAGGTCCCAGCACAGGATGCTCTCACAGTAGTGCAGGGTTCTCTTCCAGCTGCTCCTGAGTTCTATTATTTCAAGGTCATCACTTGCTGTCAAGTATTTTGGTCTCTGTTCTTTTAGGAGATGGCCAGTCACCTGCAGCCATAAGACTGAACATTGGAGAAGCACAAGAAAACAAAGCTTTTCATACTCCCTGGTCCTAGATCAGGAGTCACAGCATACCACATGGGGTTACAGGGGAAGTGCCAGGTTTTGGTGAAGTGGCAGGGACAGGAGCAAGAAGAAAACTGAGTCCAGAAATCTTACTTTGGTTCCACAAGAAAGGCAAGGTAGGGCAGGGTAAATGGTTTAGGTTTGACTACTTTGAAAAATTCGGGCAGACTCTAAGCTATGAGTGGCACCTGGTTGCCTCATACCTGGCCCTGGAATGATTAAGGCAGATAATACTGCCTCCTGGGGTGTATGAGCCTGGGGTGAGAGAAGAGGTATGGCTCTCCTATGCTTGGCTCTGTAGTGTTCCCCAAAGGCTCAGGTGCTGAGAGCTTGGTCACCAATGCAGCAATGTCCAGAGGCGGGGCTGTGGGGAGGTGATTGGACCATAAGGGCTCCGATCTCATCAATGCATTAATCTATTGATGGATTCATGGTTGAATAGACTACTGGGAGTTGGTGGAAACTCGAGGATGAGGTCTAGTCAGTGGAAGTAGCTCATCTCAGTGAGAATGCCCTGGAAGGGTTAATCTTGTCCCTGGTCCCCCCGCCCCATGCTTCCCCACTACCATGAGCTGAGCAGCTTTCTTCCATTGCCCCTGTCTGCCGTGGTGCTCTATCTCAACTCAGACCCAAAGCAGTGGAGCCAGCCAACTCTGGACTGAACCATGGAACCATGAGCCACATAATCTTCCTTCCTTCCACATCAGTCTTCTTCCTTCAGCAATACAAAGCTGACTACTGCTCTGCACTGGTTAGTCTGCATATCCAAGGTGTAGGGAGAGAAAATTTTCTCTCTGTCCTCTGAAGTCTCCATAATTGAGTCTATGAATAAAACTGACAATGAACAGAACAGGGAAAAAAAAAAGCATTTTAATCACATGCATACACACAGGAGTCCCACAAAATATACTCAGAGAAGGGTCAGGTGATTGAAGCTTTCACAACATCCTGAGCTAGAGTAAGGAGTAGGGGCTTGGGGCTTAGAGCTTCTGTGGGGATGTGGACACCAGTGAGTGGAGGGTGAGGAAGGGAAATACACTGTGAACCAAGGCTGACTTGTTATGCAGGTAAAAAGTCTCTCAGAAAACAAAAGTTGTCTCACCTCCGAGCAGCCCTCAAGAATGAGTGGTAGCCTGTGACAAGGTCTGTCAGGTATGATGCCCTCTTCCAGTCTCTTCTCTGAGAAGCTCAGACAGAGGTTACATAACAATTAAGTGCCTTTTGGGAGGATCTTTCTTTAGGCAGATAAGGGGACTTCCAGAAAAGTCCCTACTTTCTTCCAGGAAAGAGGAGTGAGAGACCCTGGTTCCTCTTTAGTTCAAAGCAGGCAGCATGCCAAAGTGACACCCTTCGGGGCGTTGTTTTCTAAGACCCAACAAAAGCATGCTTCTGGCCTACATCTTTGTTACCCTTAGGAATTAGCCCTGTGGGAAGCAGTCTCTTTCTGGTCAGAAATAACTTTTAAAATATCAAATCATAACACACAGAAAATTTAAATATATAATAGACATTTGTAATCTCCCACGATGATTTTTATAGACGTTTGCAAAGATGTGTTTATGCAGGTACAACAGTATTTTGATGGACTCTGTCATCATCGCCTACTCCAGTCGATGCTGGCTGCACCGGCAGGCTGCTCTGTCACACCCCAGCTGGAATTCTCTTTCCATCTACCACAGAGTGAGCAGGTCTCCCCTCTCCTCAGGTAAAATGACTTTACCAACTTTGATTACTTCTAGTTTCTGATTTTAAAACTATGTATTGATAAAGATATAATGCAGAGCCGGGCGTGGTGGTGCACACTTGTAATCCCAGCATTCGGGAGGCTGAGACCGGATGCTACCTAGTGAGGCACTCCGCAACTTAGTGAGACTCGGTTTCAAAATAAAGAATAAAAAATAGGGCTGGGGGTATAGCTCGGAGGTAGAATGCCTCTGAGTTCAATCCCCAGTACCACAAAAAAAGAAAAAAAAGATATAATGCATTTTACCAATCATTTTATTCATTTGTACCTGAAGTCTTTTTAAAGGGGGAGGGGTTAAGAATACTCACAAATATCAATAATGAGGTAAGGGAATATGGGAAAAGGGAAAAGAAGGCAGAGAACTGGGATGCCAGGTAAATTCAATAAACACACGGAGCATACCAGGGAAAATGTACCAAATATATATGAAATACATTAATAATACTCTTAATTATAGTCTACATTCTATTGTCTGTTAATTTGTAGAGATATTCTTTCTTTTGCTTCCCTTCAAGTAGAAATATGTTTTTTAAGACTCCTCTAAGATAATAGAGTTTTTTACTTTCACACAATCTATTCTACTCATTGATCCATAGAGTAATCATGACACTAAAATGAATGTGTATGCTGGCATTTATCACAGGAACTTAAAAAGAATATTAAGCTAGTTTTTGACAGATTGGGGCCAACAGGTAAATCTTGATTGAAAAAAAAATCTTATGTTAAGAAATGAGAAGTCAAGAGAAAATGGTAATTATGCCCCCAAAGCATCAATATTTTCAAAGAGAAAACGTAGGAAGAGATTGTTTTCATAGTTTTAACACAGAAAATGTAATGCGCTTATGAAAAGAAGGCGCCTTCTCCCTGTAGTTCTCTGAAGGTCTCAGATCCCACTGTAACACAATTTCAAGAAGAAACCTCTTCCATAGATTCTTAACCACTTGAGTATGCACCGTCAGCTTCTGAGAAACATTGTTAACTATTTAAATAAGAAGTTTTCTCCAATGCAAATTTAAATTTCCAAGTGTTTAGTTTTTTTCCCAAGCTATATTAGAAACAAAAAATTAGTAAATACTTTTTAAAGTCTGCCTTTTTAAAAAATAAAATTTCTCACTCACTGACTTGCTTTTTATCATACAGTAGTTATGTGACTATGTAACATTTGAGTGTAGTATCATTACAGTTCCTTGTGCCAGATTCTATTACCCCATCACTGCTTCCCTCACCAGAGATGGCTACGGCCTGGAAATCTTTCATATATGCATAGATTTCTAAATGTTTTGTTGTTTCCCCTGTTATTAAACCTTTTAAAAGTTACAGGACTTAATGCAATCCTCTATAATATTTTTTGTCCTTTTATTGGTGCATCACAGTCTCACATCATAATGTAGGTCAGGCACACAGCCCCCTGGTGGGCTTTTCCTGACTACCTCCCCCTTCCATACAGGACATTGAGATTGGCCTTGGTGTCCTCACATATGTAGATGATGTCGATGGAAGTGCTTCCTTTATTGATTCTTCTCCTTCTATAACGATTTTTATTTACTGTTTTACAATGAATAATCATTTTTGAGATTCATCCTTTTTGCTTCATTTATATGCAAAATACTCATGTTCACCACTGTATACAATTTCATGTGAATGTTCTATAATAAATTTATTCATTCTATTGTTAATGAATACCTAAGTTTTCCCCAGTGTTTCAAAGTATTGAATATCTCTGCAGTGAACATTTGTGCACATGAACACATATTCATGGAAATATACCTGGGAACGGAATTGCTTGATTGCAGAAATTAACACTCAAATCTACAACATACATTTTCATTCTTTTACATCTAACACTTGGTATTGTTAAAGGTTTCTTTGTTTGTTTATTTGAACCCAAGGGGGTGTTCTACCTCCAAATTATACCCCCAGATCTTTTTTTAATGTTTTATTTTGAAACAGGGTCTGGCTAAATTGCCAAGGGTCTCATTAAACTGCTGGGACTGGCCTGAAACCTGAGATCCTCCTGTCTCAGCTTCCCAAGTATTGGGATTAATTGTTAGAGCTCTTATATATTTATTGATTTAACAAAATGTGTTCTTACTTTGTGTTTCCCTGACTACCAAGCACTTTTATTTCCTTCTTCTTTCCATCCTTCCTTCTTTCTGTCTGTCATGGGAGAAGAGATGATTTCAAGAAAGTTCCAAGGAGTTCCTAGAGAAAAAAGAGGAGAAGGAAGGGAGAGAGGGAGAGAGGAGAGAGGGAGGGAGGGAGGGAGGGAGAGAGAGAGAGAGAGAGAGAGAGAGAGAGAGAGAGAGAGAGAGAGAGAGAGAAACTCACCCCAGGACTGGCAGAGTTCTTGGCTTATGTGAATGAAAGAATCTCATCAAATGCCAGAGATGTAGGCAGAGATTTATTCAGGAAAGCAAGGAGCACACATTCCAGGTAGAATGCTGGCCATCTTCAGAGTAAGAGACATGCTTTGGGGCTTCACAGCTCTTCTTTTAAAGGGAACTTGGTGAAAGGTGGAATGGGAAGGTATATGAGGGGATATCCCTCCTGTGACCAGTTGATTTATGATGATTTGGTCACTTTCTAGATCCTTGATGTGGTCTCCATTGTCTGATCAATAGATGTCTTTCCTGCTAAAACTATTCCTTAGTGGGATAATTAACCATGCTTAAGGTAATTATCATAAATGAGTGAGCAGCTGGGTGCAGTGGCACATACAATTGGGAGGCTGAGACAGAAGGATTGCAGGTTCGAGGCCAGCCTCACCAACTTAGTGAGATCTTGTATTGAAATAAAAATAAAATAGGTCTGGGGGTGTAGCTCAGAGGCAAAATGCCCCTGGGTTAAATCCCCAGCATAAACAAATAAAAAAGTGATCAAAGATTTGTAAATTTCTCCAAAATTTGGGAGCGACTCTTGACTTAGGGAATGAAGTATAAGGAACTTTAGCACAAGGCTTTCATATCAAAGTTATATTTCTCTTGTCCCTGTAATGGTTTGGATTCATAATGTCCCCTGAGACCTCCTGGAGAGTAAGCAGCCATGAGGGAGGTGGGGGCTTGGTGTGGGTGTGGCCTTAGGGATTGTGGTTGTGTCTTTAAATCCCTTTGCTTGTTGTCTCTCATCCTGCCTCCATGATGTGAGAGAAGAGCCCTTGCTTTCTCTATTTCCCTCTCTGCTTCCTGCCACCATGCTCCGATCTCTGCAGACCTGGCCTAACATGGATTGAACCCTGAAATTTCCAAAACTGTGAGCAAATAGATCTTCTTTCCTCTAAGTTGTGTGGTCAGTTGTTCTGGATTATAGCAGTAAGAATGTTGACCAAGACACCTTCCTTTATGTCTCCTTTCTGCCTATTTCTTTTATTTTTTCCATCCTATCTAACTTCATCTTATTTATCATCTGTCATCCATCTATTGTCTTTATCTGCCACTTTTTTTCCTTTTTTGTAAAGTGCCTATCTGTGCTTTTTCCATTTCCTATTGCATTATTTACCCTTTTTAATACAATCATGAGTATTTTTTTTATTTTTGAATTTTCATGTTTTATTAGTAATATATGTTTCAAGTATCTTCTCTCAGACTGTGGCTTATCATTTTATTTTCTTGGTGATGTCTTTTAAAGAACAGTAAATCTTAAATATAATTTCCTTTATTTTATTAATCTTTTATGTTCATAGGTTTTAGGTCTTGTTTAAGAAATATTTTCCTGTCTTAAAATTAAATAATGTCTTATATTTTCTTCTGAAAGTTTAAAAAATATGTATTTTTTGTACCTTTTATATTTGTCACATTGTCCATTAAATTTTATGTATGGTATGAGAGAGAAGTCCAATTGCATTTTTTCCATGTGGATAAACCAATTATTTCTGCATCATTTATTGAGAAATCTACCTTCCTCCCATTTATGGGCAATTCCATCTCTGTCATATATCACATTTTCTTATATATACTGCTCTATTTCTGGCCTCTTTATTTTGTTGCTTTTGTCAGTATGTTTAATTTTGCTTCCCAAACTTGTTATTAAATGTACCATTTTGGAAACGTGAAAGCTATAGAGACAGAGACAGAAGTCCGATCAGAAACTACAGTGTGTAGGAGTGGGGGAAAGGATTGCAAGAAGGCAATAGAAATGTGTGTGTGTGTGTGTGTGTGTGTGTGTGTGTGTGTGTGTGTGTGTATCTCTGTGGTGCTGGGAATTTAATCCAGAAGCATTCTACCTTCAAGCTACAACCCCCAGCCTTAAATATATATATATATATATATATATATATATATATATATATATATATATATATATATATATATATATATAATTTTATTTTTTGGAAACAGGGTCTCACTAAGTTGACAAGGCTAGCCTTGAATCTGCAACCCTCCTGTCTCAGGTTCCCATGTACTGGGATTTCAGGCATGCACCACCGTACCCAGCTGAAATATTCTATATCTTAATTGTGGTGAGAACTACATACCTATATATATTTGTCAAAACTTGGAACTGAACAACTAAAAAGGCTGAAATCTGCCTTGATAATTTAGAAACATTTCCAAAGCAATAATTTGGTATGTTGTTATTTTTCTTTACAAATGACTTCATTTTTCTTGGGTTTTTCCTGCTTTATATAAATTTCAGAATCTTGTTTTGACAAATTCCATCAAAACTAGACATGTTGGGGTTTTGATTGGAATTATGTCAAATGTATAGGTAAATTTCTGGGATGTTATAACTTAGCCATGAATTCAGGGCATTTCTCCATTTGCTTAAGTCTTCTTAAGGTCATTCTGAAAGCTCTGTGCACATATGTCTGGGTTATTAAGATACTGAGTCTCATTTGGAACCCACTCTTCTGTGCTCTGCCATGTGATACTGGGCTAAGTCTCTGCAAGCTGTATGTCTCCTTCACCAGATGGCTTCTTCAGATTCTGAAATAAGCAATATTGGAAGAAGAATGGAAGGCAGGAGGAGGGGGCATAGTGTCCATCTGAGCTCCTACAGTCCTTGTCAGTCTCAGTCTAGCCATGGATCTTTATCATGGTAAAAGCATTTGGTCCCAGGATAATGGTTCTACTTTCAAGCTTGTTTTTTCAGTCAGACCAATTTAATTATACCCCTTTAGATTTATAATCATCACCTGAGTTGTACCCCTTTCTCAGAGTCCCATTCCTTGAGCCCCTCTTCAAAGCTTCTGAGTCACCAATACCAGCCGTACAAGTCATGCTCCCTCTGGCTGGTGTGTAGAAATGTAATTGATTTAGGTCTATTAGTCTTACACCCAGGTACCTTGCCATACAGTTGGCCCTCTGTATCCATTGGTTCCATATCCATAGATTCAACCAATTAAGAATCGAGACTATAAGGGAAATGATCACATCTGGACTGAACATGTACAGAATCTCTTTTTTTCTTTTCATGATTCCCTAAACAATGCAGTATAACTACTTTCATACCATTTAGATTGTATTAGGAGTTTTAAGTAGAGATGATTTGAAGAATTTTGGAGGTTGTATATAGGTTATATGCATATGCTCTGCCATTTTGTAGAAGAGACTTTAGGATTGTGGGATTTGGGTATTGGAGGTCCTAGAACCAATTCCTTGCAGATACTGAGATATGACTATATTACCATATTTCTTTTTTGGGGGGGGGGGTAATGGAGATTGAACCCAGGGGCATTCTACACACAAGCGACACCTCCAGCCTTTTTTATATTTTTATTTTTTTGAAACAGAGTCTTGCTGTGTTGCTGAGAGTCTTACTACATTGTTGAGGCTGTCCTTGAACCTGCTATCCTCCTGACCCCAGCCTTCCAATTACTGGGGTTACACACATGCGCTACCATGCTTGACTTATACTCCCATATGTCTTACAATTTGTACATAGATTCTTTTAGTTCTTCTATGTAAATAACCATATCATATGCAAATAATGGCAATTTTGTTTTTTCTTTTCTATTTGTTATGCCTTTATTTTTTTTTCTTTTTGGTTTGTAATGCTGGGGATCAAATTAAGGGATGGAACTCAGAGCTTTGTGCATGCTGAGCAAAGACTCTACCATAAGCTACACCTCCAACCCTGAACTCTCTGCTGGATAAGATTTCCAAGCTAATAAGGAATAAAGGTGGCTGTAGTAGAGTGCTTTGTTTTACTCTTGGTTTTAAAAGACTTCTTCTCTTTCATCATAAATAATGATATTTTCTGACATATTTTTTGTGAAATCATTTATCATGTTATGGAAATACACTTATATTCATAATTTACTAATTATTTTTATTATGAAAAATTTCCAGATTTATCAAAAACTTTTTAAAAATTAGTGAGATGAGCAAGGCTCATGGTAGTTCATGAACATAACCCCAGTATTTGGGAGGCTGCAACAAGTAGGATTGCAGGTTCAGGGACAGCCTGAACAATTTAGTGAGATCCTGTTTCAAAATAAAAAATAAAAAGGAGCCGGGCGTGGTGGCACATGCTTGTAATCCCAGCATTCAGGAAGCTGAGACTGGAGGATCTGGGTTCAAGGCCAGCCTCAGCTACCTAGTGAGGCACTCCACAACTTAGTGAGACCCGGTTTCAAAATAAAGAATAAAAAATAGGACTGGGGGTGGAGCTCGGAGGTGGAATGCCCCTGAATTCAATCCCCAGTACCGCAATAAATAAATAAATAAATAAATATTTTTTAAAAGGGCTGGAAGTATAGCTCAGAGATAGAATGCCTCAGAGTTCAGTCCTCAGTACCAAAAAAAAAAAAAAAAAAAAAAAAGAGATGATCACATTTTCTATTAAAAATTTTCTTCTTGAAATATACTACATGTATAGATTGTTTCAGTGTGAATCCATCTTTGCATATCTGGGATTTGTTTGTCTCACTTAGCTATGTTATATTATCTATTTTTTCACATTGCTAGATTATGCTTATTTTTATGTTATTTTAGAGATTTGCATTTATGTTTATTTTATGCATGATATTTGATTGTGAATTTTTCCTTGTCAAAATGTTACTTTTGACACTAATATCAAAATGAATTGGAAAATATTCTTTTTGATTCACTGAAAAAGTTTGTGTAATAGTGGAAAGATGTGTTTTTTGAAATGTTTATAGATTTTGACTATGAAACCATCTAAGATTGATATTTCTGTAGGAAAAGTTCCAGTTTCTTTAATGGTTATAGAAGTTTTCAAACTTCCTATTTCACCCTGAGTTAGCTTTTTATTAAGTTGTATTATCCTAGGAATTTATTTTGTCTACACTTTGGCCTAAAATTGTTCATAGTATTGTTTTTCCCTCTCATCTTTCATCTTTAATTTTATTTGTGCTTCTTTCTTACTCCTTTTTTTTTTTTTTGCGGTACTAGGGATTGAACTCAGGGGCATTCTACCTCCGAGCTATACCCCCAGCCCTATTTTGTATTCTTTATTTTGAAACCGAGTCTCACTAAGTTGCGGAGTGCCTCACTAGGTAGCTGAGGCTAGCCGCGAACCCGGATCCTCCGGTCTCAGCCTCCCGAATGCTGGGATTACAAGCGTGCGCCACCACGCCCGGCTTCTTTCTTACTTCTTGATTTAATAATTTTATAAAAAGTTACCAGTTTTATGAAATTAATCTTTTATAAAACATTTTTATTATTTTTGCACCTTTTAAAAGATGAACATAATGAGCCAGGTGCGGTAGTGCACAACTGTAATCCCAGGCCTCAGGAGGCTGAGACAGGGAATTACAGATTTGAGGCCAATCTCAGCAATTTAGTGAGACCCTCAGCAACTTAGAAATACTGTTTCAAAATAAAAAATAGAATAGGGCTAGGGGTATAGCTTGGACATAGAATGCCCCCCCCCATAAAGAATATAATAAACCTATATCATCTTAAGTCAGTAGAAGTCCAAAATGTACAAACTTCCAATAAACAAAACCACTTAACATTACTATATTATCTATATACTGAGACTTGAGAATCTTTAAAAAACTGAAATTTCAGGAAAATCTTTAGACCTCAGTCTTAATTAGCAAATTTGACTTTCTAAAACTTCTTGCTTCTTCTTCCCTCATAGGGGCTTTTGTTTGGTTTGGTTAGGGTTTGTTATTGGACATGTTAGCCAGATTTTTCCTTGCCCTAACCAGCATGTTGGATGATTATTTTCAGAAGGCTCTATTTTGTAATAACGATAATAATAATAACAACAACAACAATGGCAATTGTTAGGTAGCTAGACAGAGCAAGGGGAGAAGGACTAGGGCTTGTTCCACTGAGAATGATAAAAGGTCACTCCAACTCAGCTCACTGGAGAACCCCACCCCATAAAATGCCTTGTTCGTGGCCAGACACTACTTTCTTAAATCTAAAGGGAGTAATGGTGTGCATACATGAGGCGGAGGTTTCCAGACTGAATAAAACTTGCTATATGGAACACACTGTTGCTAGTTATCCACTCCTGGTGACAGGCCGCTGCAGACTCTCTCTCTCTGTAGTGTAACCCCTCCCTCCCAACACGATCTCTGCTCTCAGAACTGTTCCAACATAAATCTTTCATGTGTCTCCTCTCTGCATCTCTTGAATGAAATCTTTCAGGAAGAAAAAGAATGAAGGACAGATCATCACCCGCTGATGTAATGATAATATATGATTAACCCTCATATGGCCCTATGTCAAAGGTACTATTCTAAGCACTTTAGGTTTATTAAATCATTAAATTCTTACAAAATATGGGAAATAGATATCATTATTTCTAATTTTCAGGTGAATAAACTGTCGTGCAGAAAGATAAGATAACATATTCACAAGTCACCCAGTGAAAAGGTGGTAGAGTTAGTATTTGAAGCCAGACGGCTTTCTTTTGGAGTTCCTGTCCTTGACAGCGACCATCTGCTACCTCAGCCTTAGGAACCCCTGGTAGTTGGGCCAATTTGGATAAGGAGGGCTAAGAATGCCTTGCATTAATTACATGTTCATTAACCATATTCTTTGGTGAACATGACTATACTTTCAGTCAGAAATGGATTTTCATTCTTTCCAAGAGCCTGTATTGGAAAAAGAGAAGGTGGTTGGAATGACTCGCTGCATACTACAGCCACCTGCAGATGCACTCAAGGCCAAGGGGATTCCAGAGGACCAAGTGCATCGAAGAACGTGAGAGACAAGCGGGGGGAACTCTGCTCAGGGCTCCACTGCTGAACTCTCCCTGCAGAACCGGCTAAGTAATGGTGGCCAGCACTATATCTGAAGTCCCAGTGAAGAGCTGGCTCTTCTAACAGAATCCATGATTCTTCCGGGTCACATAGTCTGCATGGGGAGCCCATCAGTGATAAACCCTATAAAACAGGCAGGTTAACTGTCAGACAAAGCTAGAAGTGCTGGACGTTCTCTTCACTGGAGGGACTGGATGCTCTGAAGAACTTTTTTGAAATGCTTCAAGACGGCAGTGGGAGGGAGAGGATGAGTGTTGGGGAGTTCTAATGTCAATCCCTACCCTTAAGGTCTTGGTTTGTAGGAGTTATGGGATCATTAGTATATGGACCTTCTTAAGAGACAACTTTTTTTTCTAGCCCCACAAATTCCCTCAATTTAGAAGTAGACAGAAATAATTGGGATAGTTGGTCTAGCATTAGCAGACTCTTACCCACATGAATGCACATATACGTAGCTATCGTGCCTGTGTGTATGTGTTACTGGGAATTGAAGCCAGGAGCATTTTACCTCTGAGCTACACCCCAGCTCTATTTTATTCTTTATTTTGAAACAGGGTCTCACTAAGTTGCTGAAGCTTATCTCAAACCTGTGATCTTTCTGTCACAGCCTTCCAAGTACTGGGATTACAGGCATGTGCCACTATGCCCAGCTAGGGTTGGGATTCTTTATAAACATATTATCACAAAGATAGAAGAGGAAGCAGGAGAAAGAGGTGTTAAAGAAATTCAGAATTTTATCATTTATAAGAAGCTGTCCAAAACTCCAGTGTAGGAGTTCCCCCTGGATTCTACCTGAATATAGGACACTGAGTTTGGCGGTGAGCATAGCTGGTCATCTTACACAGGAGCTTTGGAGGAACACTCAGGGCAAAGCCAGATGGTAATGGATTGAAGAGTGAAACAAATGGATCTACTGAGGGTAGACCGCATTTAGTCCAAAATGTAGAGTAAGATTATAATGGGAAAACGCCAAGAAGGAAGGGAGTTCCAACACCGGGACAAAGGCAGGGACCCACGAGAGGAGCTTTTTCCATCTTTTTGTCTTTTTAAAGGGAAAGTTGTATGCTGTTTACTTAAATGCATTAAATAGTCTCCTTCCCTTCAGAACAATTACTTTTTAAGCCTTGTCTTTAACTGCAGAATAGAAGATAATAGGAAAGGAAAAAAATTCTAGAGCTCCTGAAATTATCCTGTGCTGCTGGCCACTTATTTGGCTAATCCTGACCTCAGAGACATTGTTACCAATTATGGTAGCATGGTATAGAGAAAAAAACATTTTCAGTACAGGAATGCTTGGGTCATTAGCATTTAATGTCAATAAAAGCATATTTTTTGTAGTCCCTTTTATTTCAAGGGTGTTGGGGTCAGACTTTACTTGTGAGCTACAGTCTAGCTTTATCTAAATAACAATTCAAAGTATAGAAAATAAAAATGGGATGAATTGTTAACTCCCTCCCCTGGCTATCTGCTCTTAACCCTTCCAGAGGCAGCAAGACAGGAAGAGCTACCAAAGAAGCAGGCTCCCAAAACTGCTAGCAAGGACAGCTCCCTGTGCCCCGGCCAGGAGAGGAGCTCCACGGTGCTCTCAACTAGACCACCACAAGAGAAGCATGAGAACGCGGCCTTGAGATGCTCAGCAGTCACACTATACTGCCCAATCCTCACTGCATTATTTATATCTAAAACTCTGAGACCTCAAACCTTCCCCAAATTCTGCTCTCACACTGTTCCATTTCTGTCTGGCTTTCTAAGAAGGCAAGAATCTGTAACAAAGACGATTGTGAGGGAGACCAGTAGACCTTAACTACTGTGGGTTCCAGCTATAGTTAGGAGCATCCTAGCCATATCCTTAATTACTTGTAGTTATAATCGAGACTTCTTTTTTCTGTCAGTCGCCCATAAGGTTTTTCTCTTTGTCTTGCTGACAAAGGTGCTTAAAGCCCTCCCAGTAGGTATATGTGAGACTTCCCTGTAACTAAGCTTCTTACTAAATACAAGAGTAGCTTTTATGAGGATACATTGTAGTACAAATTAGTATTGTTTTCATTCTAGCACAATAGATTTCCTCTTAAAAAATGCCTACCTCTTCATTTTCTTAAAATCTTTTCTCAGTTCTCAGATCCTGCAACTCCTCAAAATGCCTTATTTTAATATCTCATGGGGAAATAGTAATGTTTAAGCTATACGAAATGAAAGGGAGCAAAGGTGCTTAGACAATTGAGTGATGTAATTCCCTAGCGACCATGGGTTTTCTTTGTCTCAGGGCTCAGCAACCTAATTAACATGCTGAAAACACCTTCTTACCTCAAACTGGGCTCAAGACATTAGCAGGAGCTGACTTTCTGCTGCCTGCATCAGGGTCAAAGGAGCTAGGACCCTGCTTCCTGAAAATCTTGACATCATCTCTCAGTTTCCAGACCAGCATTCTGTTTTATCACAGTCTTTGGCATCTTCCTTCAAGAGCTTCATTTCAAGAAAAAAAGAAAAAAAAAGTGGTGCTCTCTTTTATCTTCTTAGCCTCCTGAAGGGCTGGGATAAAAGCCTGAAGGCTTTGTATGTGAAAGAGTTAAAACAATTTACATGGCATAATCTAAAATCTCACTGCTTCACTCTGCCAAATAGGAAAAAAAAGGAGGAGGAGGAGGGGGCTGGAGGAGGAGGGGGCTGGAGGAGAAGGGGGAGGGGGAGTAAGAGGAGGAGGAGGGAGGTAAAGGAGGAGGAGGAGGAAAGCAAGCAAGCAGTAAGAATGAAGGAAAAGGGGAATATGAACATATCATTGTAAATCAATCAGTTACTGGACAATCATCCTCTTCAATCTATCCCTAACAGTGGGGATGGCCTCTTATCAGGGTTTTCAGTGAAATCTATAACACGATTAGTTGGTAGTTCACATTTAGTTCTATTTATCTGGATTTCAGGATCATCCTATGGAAATGATCCACTAGTACAATTATTGGAGTACTTAGTAATTTTATCCCTTTACTCATTAATATTAATTAGTGCTTGGAGAGGAAAGGGGACAGGGAACAGCTTCTTATATCCCAGCTAATTAACTTTGTGTAGCTTGCATGAGAGTGAGAAAGCACTTTATTAAAAACCATAAGGTAAGTGCTCAAGGGACTTTTATTTTTTGCTTAGGCTAAACGACAATAACATTTGGCACTTGGTAAGCATTCTAGAATCACCAGAAAGGAGGGTAGAGGCTTCATCATGGTTTCTAAGACCCACTGGATTTGTGGCAACATCAATTTGGTATTTTTATGCTATTCTGGAAAATGAAGGGTTGGTTGCAAGCTACATATTTAGGACATAACACTACAAATGACAAGGAGAAAGAGAGGCAACAGAACTACTTGCTATCTCTTGTTTCATAATATCTGATATATCAACTACCTACGCTGAAGTGGTGAGTAGTGTTTTAACCCAATGCTGAAAATTATTTGGCTTCTAGTTAGTATTAGGAATATATAAATCTTTTTGCCAAAGATTCCATTAGACATATTGTTTATCCTCTATGAATAAAACACTATAAGAAGATCAGAAATGTGTAAGGTTTAGTAGCAATTAGAAGCTACATATTCTACACATTTTATTATAATATTCATTGACCCATTTGTTCTTTTGATGAACTTGGTTGTGTACATACTGTGTAAAAGGAACTGCATTGAGATCTAAAATTTTAGAAATAAATACAAAATTAAAAAATAAGTTATCATAGATTTCCTTCATGTTTATGTGCTGTGTTAGTTGAAGTCTTTTGAGAGAGAGATACCAAGACATGACTAAATATGTGAAAAGTTTACTGGGTGATAAAATAGGAAGAAAATGGAGAGGGAGCTGGGAACAGCTGGGAGAGCCGTCAGACTGCACTGGAAGCCTGGCATGAATGAAGGAGCGGAGGAAGGAAGACTGGATGGGAAACGTCCCAGACTCCCACTCTGCAGAAGGTTCATGGAGATGTCAGGGGGTCCTTGAGGCAGTTTGTCAGAGGAGTCCCATGTCTCACTAAAATGTGTCTACTCTGTTATCCCTGATACACTCAGTCGCTGGCTGAGAACAGTCCATTGGGAAGCATTGCTTTGACTCAAACTTGGTGATGAATTTCAGAGCAAGTGAGCTGGACTGTAAAATGCATTTTCATGGCCACCTACTGTTCTTATCACTACTTTATTGAAACATTACCTACTTTAATTCATCTTCCTGATAGTAAAAATAGAATCTCATTTATGCCCAAATCATAAATATGATCTTGATTTTGTTTTGTAGAATTAGACTTTAGAAACCTATGAAATCCTTGAAATATCTAATTCTTCCATCCAAAATCTAGACATATTTGTAGTTTGTATATTTGGTGCTTGATTCAAACCTAAAGGCAATAAAATGTGTTTTTAAAACAAAAGCAAAGGTTTAAAATCTTGCACAACAAAATAGCATGTAAAATGGAGACTACAGAGGAAAGATCTAGTGACATTCTAGATATTACTTTTATTTCTTCTAAGTATCTCAGGCAGGTATCTTTGAATTGATATCAAAGTTATATCTTTGTATTTCTGAGATCATAATCATGTGAATTCAATGCATTTGTTTGCTTCCTTGGTATCTTTTATTTCATGGTATCAGTCTAACTTGAGGCCATTGGGTTTTACTGACCTTCTGCCAGTTTGGTGTTGATTTTTTTTAATTGTTGTTACTCTTTGTTTGCAAGAGTTCTCTATTCTCAAATGGTCCTACCAGTTTTGAGTGTCTGTGTATGTTTTAATCACCTTTGAAATGGAAGGTTTGAAAATGATGTCATTGGAAAAGTCATAGTTTTTGACATTAGACTATATTATAGTCTCACCTCTGCCACAAATTGATTCCATGATGGTACACGGGCTGACAAACCTTCTCGGACTTGCTTTGTAATTTAGAGATAACAATTCCTGCCTTGTAAGTTGCTATGGGAAAGAGAAGCAGCAGCCAGGTTGAGACTCCCTATCCCCATTGTTGACTTACCCAGGATTTTTGCTTTCCTGTCACTCAGGGTCACTGGGGACATGGGGATCCCAAGGTTGGCCAGGAGAATTGCACCCTGGCCCTGGCTCTCAGAGGTTGTTGAGAACCAGGGTACAAAATTTGTAAATGATATTTTAATGCAATATTTTTGAAAACCCAAAATGAATACAAAAATCCATTATTAACAAGGTATTACATTTTTAAATAAAGAGAAAACCAATTAATGAATGGTGCTGTATTGAGCTGTGTTAAGACCTATGGCAAAAAAAAAATCAATAGTACTGATACTTCTTTCATTTTTTAATGTTTGATTCATTTTGGATTTTTTTTTTTACATTCATTTGATATTTCTTTTTTTTGTGTGTGTGTGTGGTACTGGGGATTGAATTCAGGGGCATTCTACCTCCAAGCTACACCCCCAACCCTATTTTTTATTCTTTTTTTTTTGAAACAGGGTCTCACTAAGTTGAGGAGTACCTCACTAGGTAGTTGAGGCTGGCCGCGAACCCAGATCCTCCAGTCTCAGCCTCCCAAATTCTAGGATTACAAGCATGCGCTACCACGCCCGGCTCTCATTTAATATTTCTAAAGATTGCATTAAAATATTATTTCTCATCACTACTGGGTCTTTTAGCACCTCCTTAAACTTTTACCCAAAGCAAGTGTCTTGACTCACTTCTTGTGGTTCTGATCCTGTTGGGAGGTACTGGATTTGAAGAGCATTCATTTTGCTTCTTTTAATATTTTATTTTGCTTCTCGTTAATCTTATGCCTACAGAGAAGGTGGTTATGGCCACAAAATTACCATATATTGGAAACTTTATTGATAGTATTTAATATTAATTTGCATGTGATTTAGTTTAGGCTTTGCAAATCAATCTTTTGCTTTACCAGAAATCCTTCAGAGAAAAACTGAATAATACTTCTGTAAATTAATAATGAAAAAAAAGATTTTTTAAAATAGAATTTCAAGTTCTATAAACCTCCAGGGTATTTTTGAAAAGTGGCTTTGTTTTTCATTCCAACACATTTCAGAGTAGAATGTGTCTCATCTTTCTTATGAGATTATTTCAAAAAGGTATATCTGAAGGCATATTTCAAACTTTCACCATCAGGGGCTGTTAGTTGGGTTTGTGAGACTATAACAAAATACCTGAGATACTCAATTTAATAAATACAAATGTTTATTTTGGTTCATGGGTTTGGAGGTTTTAGCCCATGGTTGCTTGGCCCTGTTGCCTTGGACCTGTGGTGGCAGCATGTGGCAGAAGAGGCCTGTTCACCACATGGTGTCCGGGAAGCAAAGAGAAAGACAGAACAGGATGGAGATTCCAATATACCCTTTAAGGGAAACACAGCCAATGACCCAGCTTCTTTCCACTAGATGCTACCGTCCAAAACCTTCCAACAATGCCACAGGTCATGACCACACCTTTAACACATGGGCCTTTGGGATCCAGACTACACTAGGAGCTGTCATCAGTCTGTGGCCCTGGGTGCAGAGAACCTGTTAGGAAGCATGGGCTTCACCCTCTGCCTCACATTGGGCTCAGAAGGCGGCACTGCATGCTAGGAGGTACACAGGATGCATGATCAGAAGGCACTGACTCCTCCCTCACTTGTAACTTGTTACCAGGGTAAACTTCAACTTCTCTACGTGTTCAATAACCACTTCCCTTCAATTGAAAGAACAAGAATTTCTTCCCAGGGTTGCTGGAAGGAAAACACACACACACACACACACACACACACACACACACACACACACACACACACAAAAATTGTTGGGAACAATGCTTCATAAACTTCCAAAGGGATCTTTGAATTAAGCAAGTTCTATCCTTGATCCACAAGTGCTCACAGGGCTGGTGCGGGGCTGCTTGAAGCTGAGAGAGCATATGGCAGCTAGGTTGCATTGTCAGTCATAGTATGTTGTCCTAAACCACGCTAAATATGAAGGGACAGTGAAAAAAAATCCTTAGAGATATTCATGAAAAAGTCCTTGCTTATAAAGTACAAAGTCATCAGAAAATGTAGCCTCCAACAGAACTTCCTAAGAAAGGTGTGTTGACTCCAAATGAAAAATAATGATTAAAATAAAATATGTCCCTTGAAGAAGAGAATTGTTTCTTCAGAAAATGAAATGGTCACACCAATTCTTGGAACATGAGAACTGATACATTCTTCAATTAATAAGACTTGCAAATGGTCCTCTCAACTTTAAAAGTGTCCTGGCTATTGGGGACCAGAATAGTCCCCTAACATGTCTAACAAGAAAACCAAATCAATAAAATTATTCTTTAAGATTTTTATTTGAAACATATCTAGACATAATTGTTAAGAGTACTTATTTAAAACAATAAAGCTCAACTCACAGCATACCAGTTTTATTGGTTTCACAGTCCTTATTTGATCACTGAGCAGGTGGTATAATAAATGTCTGATCTTGAACTGGGCATGATGTTGTACACCTATAATTCCAGTAATTAGGAGGCAGAGACAGGATGATCACAGGTTCAAGGCCAACTTCAGCAACTTAGTGAGACCCTGATTCAAAATAAAAAGTAAAATCAGACTGGGTGGGGGTGTAGCTCAGTGGTAGAATGCCCCTGAATTCAATCCCTAGTACCACAACAAAACAGTAAGTCTGACCTTTATTTAAGCTTATGTCAGTGTCTTGTGACAAAGGGAAAAGTACTTGTCGTCTACTGACTGCAGGATAGGATGTCTTATGTTTGAATTTGAAGCTGGAGGTGGATCAACTCCTATCAGACAAGATCCTGGTATTTGTTTGGTATTTGTTTGATTTTCAGAAAGTCAGAGAGGAACTCCCCCCTCCAAATACATAAATATACATATATATGCATACATATATACATCTATATGTAAATGTACAGTTATGTATATGTATATATATTTGTATACCACCTGCTCACTGATCAGATAAGGGCTGTGAAACCAGGATATATATCCTGGCCTTGAAGGAGAAAGTAGCTAGGAATTGATTGACTTCTACAATATACTCATCCCTTATCCCCAAAATGCAATTCCCTAAAGGGAAGGATTTACTTGGTACTACACAGTGGTCATGTCTCAAAAAGTATTTGAAAATAGCATACTAAAATATCTCCCTGGGATACGGCTATTTTTAGATGTCATTTCTTATCAGGCAGCTTTTATAAAACTGGAATACTGTATAGAACCCATTAAAAGAAAGTAACAGATATCCATTGTTGACATAAATGACTTTCCTTATAATGTTACTTAAAATATGACAGAGGTGATCCATGGAGCAGAGCCGTCACTTGTGCATGCTGGGGGACCTGGGTGACAAGCGAGCAGGGACCAGGGATTCCTTTCTCTGAGCCAGTAACTCCCTTGCCCTGAGAGTAGGGTCTGGGCTGCCCTTTCTAGACCACTCCTGCAAACTCCTGCTATCCACACCCTGGCTGTTGCTGGCGCCCTGGCTTTAGGTAGCTCACCCTTAACAAGACTGCACTCGCATACTTGCCCAGTAAAGAGGAAGACCCATCCGGGCGGCTCACAGGCCCCACCTTGTGTTCATCAAATTACCCTGGCCGCCTTTCCTCTTCCTAAGGTGACTCGGGAACATGAGGGATACCACGCCTGCTCATATTAATCCAACCCTGTTGTTTTTTTCTGTCCTCGGTAAAGCTTATCTTGTGTTTTTTTCCTTGTGGAACTTGTTTAAAACCCTGGTAGATGACCTTATGAAAACTCAGGGTTTGTTTGTTGTGGTGCTGGGGACGGAACCCAGGGCCTTGTGCAGGCTAGGCAAGCACTGTACCATTGAACTGCATCCCCAGCCTAAAACTCAGTTTTTGTGACAAACATGGAACTTGGTATTCAAAATGCTTTATGAATTTGACTATAAACTAAAACAAATTTTTAAATTAAATGCAAATATAAAAATATTAATGACACCACTGTAATATAATAATTGAATTTGCTTTAGTGAAACCCTATGATCTAAGTTAGATTTAATAGAAGAAAGGGGCAACCTTAGTTACAGTTCTATGTTCAATACATCCCTATATTTTAACTTGAATGAAATTAATTTTAAAAATGTCTGTTTGGATAAGTTTGATGGGCAAAACAATATTAATAACTTCAAGGCTTTTTCAGTTAAGGATTAACAGACTACATACATAAAATTACATAAATAAGCAATCCTTTAAGGTATATATAATAGGTGTGTGGGGTACTGGGGATTGAACCCAGGGGTGCTCTACCACTGGGCTACACCCTCAGCCCTATTTATTGATTGATTTTTGGAGCAGGGACTAGCTAAGTTGCTGAAATCCTCACTAAATTGCTGAGGCTGATCTCAAATCTGTGTCAGCCTCTCAAGTACTGAGATTATAGATGGACATCACAGCACCTGGCTTTGAATGTCTGTTTTAAAGAGATATCACCTAGTAACTTGTAAAGCTGACTAGTTCATCTGAAAATAACATCAGCACTGCGATGTTATTGAATCTACAATAAGTGGGTATTTAATCCAGTTATATCTGAAAACAAAAAATCTTCCTTGTAATTGCGTTAGCTGCTGCTGCTGAGTTGTTTTGAGCTAGTTCAGTGCAGGAGGGGCTGGGCATTATGCTGCTGGCCTTCCTGTGTGGGAACGTTGGCTGACGGCTGACTGGAGTGAGCCCTTGGAGTGTTGCGGGCCCCCTCACACTACTGTGTGAGGATTCGCATCTTCCACCTCTGCCCTCTATTTAAAGCATGATGACATTTTCATTTAAACAGTGAGCTCTGCGTGATTTTGCCGGCATTCATTTACTCATTCAAGAAATACTTAGTAAGCACACACCATGTGCCAGGCCTGGTTCAGGCAATCGCACACAGCTGGGCATGGTGGCCGTACCTGTAATCCCAGTATGTGGGAGGCTGAGACAAGAGAATTGCAGGTTCCAGGCCAGCGTCAACAACTTAGTAAGACCCTGTTTTTTTGTTTTTTAAAAAGGCTGGGGGAAGAGCTCAGAGATAGAATACCCCTACATTCAATCCCCTGTATTCCCAGTATTCCTCTCCACAAATTGCACACATCAGTGAACAAAACAGACAAGATCCATATCTTTATGGTGCTCATATTCTAGCAAGAGGAGGCATAAAAGAAGAGCTATATTCTCCAGTAAAATTTATAGTGTGTTTAAAAATATGTGCTTTTTAAAAAAGAAAAAGTAGAAGTGCTCAGGGAGTGCCAGGGTTGGGATAGGAAGGTTGTAGGGTGAAATAGGTGGTCAGAACAGGTTCTCAGGCCCTTGGACTTGCTCTGAGTGACACCATCAGCTCTCCTAGTTCTTCAGCCATGGATGGCAGATGGTGGGACTTCTCAGCCTTCATAATCACACAAGCCAGTTTCTATAATACACCAAATTCTTTTTCCCTTGTCATGTATATATACATACATATATATGTATACACACGGAATAAATATACTGTTTCTCTGGAGAATTCTAATACAAACATTGAAAAATTTAAACCCCAAATAATAAAATTGTTTAACTTAAGAGCAGGTAATCCTCTACTGTGCTTTCAGTCTTGCTCATTCTAGGAACATTACTTAAAGAATTGATTCCATACCTTTTGATGGTTTCTTTTTTATTTTTTAATTGTTTGGCTCCTTCATTGTTCTTATATCTTTGTTTTGGATTCTGCTATTATTTACTAATGTCCAGTGTTCATGTGTTCTGCTTTCTATTAACACTTGTCAGGTATTTTTTTTTTCCATATCTTTAAAAATAGTTTTGCTCAATTTATTTTACATGTTTTTTAAAAACTACATTAGCTAGAGTTTGCTTTTCTGATCTGATTGAAAAATTATCATCTTTCAAAGATAGATTTTGACCCATTTGCATTTATCTTAGTTGATACAAACACATTTCATGATTTTGTGTTGTTTTGTTCTTTCCATTTCCTGGCTTTGTTTATTTGTTTATTTTGGTAATATTGTATTTTATATTTCCACTGTTTTGGAACATGTACATTCTACTCATAATCTACTAAAGGGCATCTTTAATAAAAACAAATAAATTTTTATATACCTGTCAATACTAACAACAAATCATCAATGCCTCAGGTAACATGAGGAATTTAGCTTACCTCACACTTTTGTTTTCTCTCAGATCTTGGTAGCATTATCTCAGATCTCAAAACCAGGTGTTACAAGTAAGTTTTTCACTATAATTTCCCTTTCAAAACCATTTTGACACATTAATTACATATGGTAACCATATAAACAGTAATTATTTCCTGGGAGACTTTATTTTGTTTCATTGGCATCGCCACTATTTACCTCTTTTACCTTCTTCCTGGATATTTTTAATGCGACCTAAGTAATTCACTGTTTGAATATCTACATGTCTCAGAATATGTCTTTCCTTTCCATTGCCATGACAATAAACATTGTCTTGGTTTAGAATTCCTAAGGCACATCCTTTCACCTCAAAACTCTGTGGATCTTGTTCTATTGTCTTTTGCCATGATTGTACTGTTGAAAAGACTGGAGACAAATCCTAGTGTTGAAACGGTTTTACTGTCTGCGTCCTTTGAGATTTTTCCTTTATCTTTGAAACTCTGAAATTTCAGTAGGATAAATTTATGTGTGAGTCTCTTTACATTTTCCAATCGAAATGAAACAAAACCCTTGATAGCCTCTTCAAATCAAAGTTCTAAGAATTTCTTCTATTATTTCTTTAATTGTGTGTTCCTCAGTTTGCTCTTTCTTCACTCTTAATTTTCTTATTCCATAACCTCAGCCCCATTGTGTTCTTCATTGATACTCTAGTTCTATGTAAATCTCTTTTCCCAGCACATTCAAAAAGGTAGAGAGATTGGGAAGGAAGCAGGGAGAAAGGTGTGTGACTTTAGCTGCCTCGAAAAGTAGCATCACCCCAGTGCTGGCTGGAGTGGCAGCAGCTCCCCCACCTCAAGCTAACATGGTGCTCAGAGGCTCCCCAGGTGTCTGGATCCCCAGCACCCACATCACTGGCACTCTGGAGCTATCTATGAATTCCCAGATCCATTTCTCTGTGGCACCTGAGCCTCTGTCTCATGAATAAAATCTCTTTGTAATTGAGATTACGCTGCCTGGAGTCTGGCCTTTCTACAAACAGACCTCTCAATCATCATTTTGGCTGATACCTTTTTCTTTCTTCCCCAGAACTTCATCCCATAAAAGAGACAGTTCCCACCTTCTTTCCAGGGTTCTGACCTTCTTCTGGGCTTCCGTTTGTGTGTTCCTTCTCTGGGCATATCTTCCCCCAAGTTGGCTTCTATTTTCTCCTAGAGATCACAGGCCAGAACATTTTCACTTTGAAGCTTTTGTTACAGGCATTCCCTTCCCTCCTCTCACCAACCATCACTGTAAAATACTTGTAGTTTTCTGACCAGTAGTCCCTACTGTAGCTGATCGAAAAATCCCCCTGGTCATTTGTTGATTTTAGATTTTTTTTTTTTTGCTTGTTTTAAACTTTTAGCTAGAAAACCTATAAATGTCCTTTGATTTGACCAAATCCAAAATATTGCAAAAAGCTTCAAGAAGCATAAATATTACCCCTATTCATAGTAGCCCATGCTCTGAATAATCCTAGCAGCAAAGAAAATGAATTACAAAATGAGTTCCCATTTTGTATGACTGGAAATCGTAGCACTGTCCCTGGGCTCATCCATAAAGCAAGAACATTTCCCAGATCCAGAAATCTTGACTCTTATGCATTCTGCTTTTTTAGACATCTCTAAAGTCACACTATGAACAGCAAAATGCTAAAAGATCACTGCATATTCCTTAATCCACATGGGGATGAAAGGCACTGGCTTCAAGCACCCTCTCTGACTTCTGCTTTTCATTCCTCCCCTTTATTATCCACCTTGACCATTCTTTTTTTTTTTTTTTTTTTTGCGGTACTGGGGGTTGAACTCAGGGGCATTCTACCTCCGAGCTACACCCCAGTCCTATTTTTTATTCTTTATTTTGAAGCCGAGTCTCACTAAGTTGCGGAGTGCCTCACTAGGTAGCTGAGGCTGGCCTCGAACCCGGATCCTCCGGTCTCAGCCTCCCGAATGCTAGGATTACAAGCGTGGGCCACCACGCCCGGCTCGACCATTCTCTTTTATGAGAGATTTGATACAGTTGGCCCCAAATCCACTTGGAGGCGTGCCTTTCTTCTGCCAACCAAGTGAGCTTTTTCCCATTTACAGATGATTTCTCTGGGACATTTTAATTCCACCCCATCCCCTTTGCTTGCATTTTGTCCTTGAGTCTCCAACCACTCCACCAAGGATGGAGACTCAACCTGACGTGCCCAAATTCCATCTAGAACCATCTCACAGCATCTAGCCTTTCAGCAGTGTTACAGTTTGCAGCTGTGTCCTACCTCTTAGGCCTGTAAAACTGGTGTCTGATTCGTATTCACACAAGGACTTGCTTCAATAACAGATGTATGAACAGGAGGCTTCATGAGCCAGCCACCTCTTTGCTCCACTGACTTCCAATTATTGAAGAGGACTGAGACTCTGTTTTTCCTCTACCATCTCTCCTTCCCTCCCAGGGACCCAGTTTGGAACTGAAACTATGAAGTCAAATAATTAAGGATCTTTGCAATAATGGAATAATTCTTTGCCAATTTTCTGAGTAACTCAGTGATTCCCATTTTTTATGCTGATGGTACACAATGCTAAATTTTGAATCTGCAGTTGTTCATTGAAAGTGTTTCTAAAAAAAACTAGGTATCAACAAATGAAATGAAATGAATCCAATTCGACAGTCAGTTGCCATGGAGTACTCCTAGTTCTTCAACTCTAAAAGCTGAATGCTCCCGGGAAAAGAAAATGATAGTAAGAATTTCTTTTCCCCAGAGACTTCACTTAGCTGCCTTTGTCTTATTTTCTTCCAAGATTTCCCACTAACAGGAATAGTATTTTTTCCTCTTGCCACTTTCAGTAGCCTAAGGTAGTTTAATTAACACAATGGATCATTCCCGCTGCTTTTCAGAAATCCTTCGGTGACTTAATGAATAGGGTGCGGCAATTTCAAAATGGGTTCTTGTGCATTGCATCCTAATTGTATGCGAATACCGCACAATTACACTGAGTGTTCCTTTCTTTTCCTCTTCAAAGAAAAAGCAAACATTAATTGAACGATAGCATAATTTGGGAGGTAAACATTTCTCGCAAATTGGAAACGAATTTCCTAGTTGTAAAATGCATGATTCTTATCTGAATTTTCTTCAGTGATCATGTACTAGTTTTAAGAGGAAAAAAGAGAAAAATTAATTGACATAAAAATCCTTGCAGCCAGCTTGAAGTCATGAGTCTGTCTGCTGAAAGCAGCATTGTGGTTCTTTACTTATTGATAGAAAATGTTAGAAGTATTCCAATGAAAGCAATAGTACATTATAATTTTGAATGTCAAAGTGTGAAGACAACCTAGAGTGCTAAAGAAGGAAATCTAAATTCTGAGATGCATATTACAAAGGGAGAGAGCCTTGTAAGAGGATTCCAATTGTGCGATTAGTTATTAATATCAGAAATGTTCAGGGAGGCCTTTTATTTGAATTCATTTTTTAATGAGATAGCTTGGTTTTTTTTTTTAAGTGACTTTTTTTCACTGTAAATCACTACACATGTATGGTAAAAATAATTCAAATGACAAAAAGAGAGATGTATAATGGGAATGAGAAAAAGAAATCTCCTGATCCATTCCCAACAGTCCCCAGAGGTAATTATAGTTTCTTGTTCCCCTTTGAAAAATTCTCTATGGATATATACTGCCTGTGTGTCTCCATAGTTCTGTGCCGTTATCTCCATACCTATATATTCATATGCACATATTAAAGTAGCTTTATGTATATACTGTGAAAAAAGCCATCAATCCTGATGGCAGAACTCCGATGACAGACATGTCGAGCCACATTCATGAAATGAAGGCCAGAGACAAGGCAGCCTGGACAGGCCTCTCCCAGGCAGGACATTGTGTGGCTAGAGAGCTTAGGAAATCTTCCCCAGCAGGCTCCACTGACTCGTTGGTAGGAGGAGGGAGCCGGGGGTACTGAGATCTACTCTGATGCTTTTATGTTTCCAGTCTGTGATTCCATAACTGCTGCACTGAGGGACACTTCCAAATGACCACTATTCCAGAGGACCCGAGGCATGTTTTTCTAGGCCGGGCTCTGCCAGAGCTCTCAGACTTGGACCAGTGCCCTGCGGACAGGCATCTTCTCTTGCTGCGGTGTCTACCATGCTCATTGGGTGGCTTAAGCTCCCTGGATGTGTTTAACTGGCAAGGCTTGAGAGAGATAGGAACAAAAGAATGGGAAAGAGGGTTCTTAGAGTGGATGAGAGCTCAGACCGATGCTTCATTTTCCTCTCCACCTCTTTCCTAAGTGCCACCCTTCCCCCAGTGCCGAGTGTCTCCCTCCGGGGCACTGACATCACCACGGACTACGGCATCTCTTAATTTTTCCTTGTGAGAATCAAATGAGTTTAATCAGTACCACCTATGCTTCTACATTCTGCTAGACAAACACAAGGCAAAAATCTGAGGATGCCAAGATGAGTCCTTAGGCCTTGTGCTGAGACATTTAAATTTAGGTGGGGAAAGACAGTGTACACAGATAAACTGGAACACAACAGAGACAATGCTGAAACTAAGATGCGATAGCTCTGCAGAGAAGCAGCCTTTACCTGAGATATGAAGGCCCGTGTGGGTCTGCCAGGCTTATACGGTAAAAAGGGCACCCACTCCAGGCAGTGGCCAGGGTGAGTGGGAGGCCCAGAGACATCCATGAGGCCGCCATGGTGGGGGCTTGGCAAGCTATTTTGTAGCCTGGTGTGTAGGGTGCATGAGGGAATAACCAGGGGATGAGTCTGACAGTGAAGGACTTTGGTTAATAAACTAAGAAGCTCAGAATGTATTCTGAACAGCAGTGATTCTCAACCCTACCAGAATGGAATCTTTTTTATAACAAAATATTTTGCAATGTCTTCTATATGATATACACTGAATAAATTCATACTGGTAAAACTTATCAACATGAATGAAAATAAAAATGATATATTAATGAAAAATTAAATAAAAGTGAAAATCACTGTAATGTCCTGACATGCAGGAAAATATACACTTCCTTTAAATGCTTGCACTTGACTAAAAATAAATAAATAAGAGATATGATGAAGTGGTTGGATGTTTGCGCAAAGGATCACCAAGAATATGGAAGCTACAAATAAAATAATACAGAGGTGCGGCACCAGCGAGTCAAGGACCTTGAAGTCATTGGTGATGTGGCTTTCTGAAGTGTTAAACAACTGTGGGGAAGTGCTGAACACAGAAATGTGCAATCTTCTCTTGACTTACTTAAATATTCACTTGACTTACTTAAAATATTCACTCCCAGATAATTTGTAGCATATTAAATCTATGCAAAAATATTCTGTGTATCTGTGTGAGTTGGAACTGGTTTTAAGTTCATATCATTATAAATACTGTTTTCAATTATAGGCATATTTAATAAAGTATTCAAAAGTCACTTGGAGATTCTTAGTGCTGGAATTGAGTTGAGGATGTACTCAGTGGTAGAGTGCTGGACAGGTATGTATGAGGCCCTGAACTCAATCCTAAGTACTGAAAAAAAAAAAAGGTTCTTCAAAGGGCAATGCTGCATGTACCTGGATGGCTTAGACGTGTGCCCTTGGATGCAAGATGAGGGCTGTGTAAATGGCCTGTGAAGATGAGGCGCTGCCACACAGCCATGGGAGTTGCAGCAACAAGTGTCTGGGGGTGGGGGATGGGGGGATATCTGAGACATTCATTAAAGTGACCTAGAGAAAGTCAGTTTGAAGCCAGGTGTGGTGGCCCATGCTTGTCATCCCAGTACTTGAGAGACTGAGACAGGAGGATTGCAGGTTTGTAGCCAGCGCCTGCAACTTAGCAAGGCCTTCCACAACTTAGTGAGACCTTGTTTCAAAATAAAAAATAGAGCTGGAGGTGTATCTCAGAGGTAGAGTTCCCCTGGGTTCAATCCCTAGTACCATAAAAAAAAGAAAAGAAAAGAAAAAAAGAGTTAGTTTGAAATCATTGCTGTGTCCAGAGAAAACCCACAACAGATCTGACAATTGTATCTTACATTGCTGGAACCAGACAAGTTCCAGTTCTCTTGATCCCTCTCATCTCTGGCTCTGCTTCAACTCTGGAGGAGTCAGCCAGCAGCAGTCTAGTGACTCGAGAAAGAGCTAAATAAATTCTAGTTGAAGTCCAACAATGTAAGATCCACCTTCCTCCAGTCATGTTGCGCTTCTGAACCTGGCTGCATTGCTATCGCATGAGGTTTTTTGGGCATTTTAAGTTCAAACCATAACACCTGGACTATCACAATCACTTCCAGAAAATAATCTTTGTGCTGCACTCCTGCCTGGTCTGTAGTCCATTTTTCATTCAACAGCCAAAGTATCCTTCTAAAATCGGAATCAAGTCATGTACCATTCCCTTTCCAACTCACTAAACGACTTCACATTACACTAAAAATTTCAAGTCCTTTATCTCATTTGATCAAATCTACACATAAGCAGCCCCAGTTTGACCTCAGCCCCCACACCATCCTCCTATTTACTACCTATGACTCCAGCTACACTGGCAAGCTAGCTATTCCTTGTGAACACAAGACAGTGTTCTATCTTAGAAGGTCTGTTCTACCCTTAGCCTAAAGCTCTTCGGAGAACTTGATATACATTCTTGCTTCATTTCATTCAAGAGTTTGCTCTAAAATTATATCCGTATAGTACTTTTTCATACCACCTTCACTAGGAGACTATCTTGCATCCCTCTGTTGCTCTATCCCTTGTGTTAGGGATTTTCCTTGTGCAAGGCATTCTTGATGGTAAGGACAAAACTGACAGTGGCAGAGAAGCAAGGCCAAGTAAGGTCAAGTGGGAGCGCTAAGTGTGTGCTCCAGTGGTGATGCTGTGGCTGTGAGCTTTACTTTAAGGGATTTTTGGTGGACTCTTGGCTGAGATACTCTCAGATCTCTTCTTTGGATCTGAGCACATTCCCCAGAGAGGTGTCTTGCCAGGAAAGTAAAGATCTGACTACCAATATTCTGAGAGTGAAGAGAAGTCATGAGACTTGGAGGAGGAGGTATCTCTTGAGTCAGCATTCTGTCATTTAATTGTCCTGGGTTTGGTAGTATCCAAAGACACTAGTCTTCATGGGAAAAACTTCCAGACATCTGGAGAGGGGTGAAGGAGCAGCAAGAGACAGCTGCTCAGTGAGTGGGGCAGGGGATCTAAAGATGTTGGTGCTCCCAAAGAACCCTGTGATCCTTCTTAACTTAGCACTCCCCTTTGTCCCAAGGACCAGAGATTTAGTGCTGCTAGTTCTCAAGCCTTTTTATTGTTCTCAAGCCTTTTGGATGAAAATTAAGTCAGATCTCAGGCAACCACCACTGAGCTGTATGAGTATACAGAAGAGAGTGCCCTTCCAGACAATGTGGTTGCTGAGCACCTGGTGGCTTTGCATGAAGTGGTAAAGCACCCCTTCTGGGAAGACACAGCATCATGCCAGGTGCATTGCTTGGCTGGAGGAAGGTGGACAGGATTTCACCTCCAACTCAGCCCAGAGCCAGGACCTCACAGTGAACTAGCTGCATCCAGCTGCCCTGGCTCTCAGCTTCCTCCCTGGCCATCTTGCTTCAGTCTTCTATGTGTCCTTTTATCCACTTTCCAGAAATGTGTTGCACTGTCTTATTTTGCATTATTTGCAAATGTCCTTTTTATGTGATTTCAGAAGTATTTGGGGAAAGAATAAAAAGAAATGGGTATATCCAACCTATTACTTATCTAAACACTACCTCCCTTTTTGGATCTACAGTATTTCTCCATGTCATTGTTCCTCCTCTTTGTTCTCATTATGTGGAAAATGCTTGTGTTTGTTCCTCCTGGGTACTGATATGGGCTCTGTCACAAAGCAGTCTCAAACAAAGGAGCTGGAAGAAGGTAGAAATTCAGCCTTCTAGCTATTAAAACAAATGCTCTGGTGACCATCTCTGACACTATTTTACTTAAGTTCGGCCTTCACCTTATCTTTTATTAAGAGAATTCAATAAATTTATACTTTTGGTGTATAAATTGCATGTACAATGTAATGTTGTTACCTTACTTTTGTGTTCTCTTCTTTATTACCCCTCATTTATTTTGTTTTTCCATATTCTCTCTTTCTCTAGAGCTCTTTTACTTTTTTATTTGTTTTTAGATACTTTTATTGATGCATTGTACTCTCACATCTTAATCTAGTTCAAAGTGATAGGGACATTCATGAACACAGTATTTGGTGGGCTTCCTCCTGGCTCCCTCTACACTCCCTCCCCTTCCCCATACATGATATTGAGATTGGCATTAGTAATTTCACATATGTAAATAACTTCAGTGGCGGTGTTTCTTTCATTGATTCTCCCTCTCCTCCAACACCACCTCCCCTAAACTCCCTCCATCACTCCACTGGGGTTTCTCCTCCTTTATCTAAAATCTCTATTATATCCCAATTATTCCCTAGCTTCCACATATGAGAGAAAAACAAATGAACCTCACTTTTTATGACTGGCTAATCTCACTTAACATAATGTTCTCCAGGTCCATCTATTTTCCTGCAAATGACATAATTTTGTTCTTCCTTATTGCTGAGTAGAATTCCATTATGTGCATATCCCATAATTTTGTAATCCATTCACCTGTTGATGGACACCTAGATTGGTTCTATGATTTGGCTATTATGAATTGTGCTGCTATAAACATGGATATGCATTTATTGCTATAATATTCTGATTTCAATCCTTTTGAAAAGACATCCAGGAGTTGTATAGTTGGATCCTATGATGGGTCCATTCCCAGTTTTCTGAGGAATATCCACACTGATCTCCATAGAAATTTGCATAGTGGCTATACTAATTTGCAATCCCACCAACAGTGTAGAAGAGTTTCTATTTCCCCATATCCTCTCCAGCATTTGTTGTTGTTTGTATTCTTGATGATTGCCATTCTAATTGGGGTTAGATGGAATCTCAGTGAGCTGTTTTACTTTTAAGAATGATTTTTGGTACATTCACTAGTTTAAAAGTCTATATTTAGGTGATAATGTTAATTTGAAATTTGTCATAATTTTCTTATACATTTTTTTATTTTCTCAATTAACTAGAAATACATTTGATAAATTTTATTGAAAGATGATACATGAGGCTAATTTCAGAATCATTTTATATGTGGCATTATTCCTGTTGCCTTCTTGTGGATTTATTGTTATATACCATTTAGTATTGAGAAAGTTTAATCTGGATTCTGATTATTTCCTTAATATTAGGAGAAATTTTGTTTCTATGGCAAAGTAAAATTTCTTTTCTTTTTATGTGGTATGTGTGTGTTTCTAACTTTTTTCTTTTACTTTTAAAAACTAAATTTCACTATGATAGGTTGAAGTCTTTTAAAATCAATACATGGAATGGAAATATAATTGACCAATAAAATTAAAAAAATGTTCAGTGTTTTAGTTAGCTTTCTATTACTGTGACAAATGTGACAATTAGTTAGAAAGAGGAAAAGTATATTTAGGTTCATTTCAGAGTTTCCAGTTCATGGTTGCTGGTCATGGTTAGTGCTTTGGGTATGTGGCAAGGCAGAACATGGCAGAGAGGACTTGATGGAACACACTGTTCACAGTGGTGAGGAAACAGAATGAGGAAGACGAGTGGCCATGGTCCCAATATCCCCTTCAAGGGCACATCCCCAGTGACTCAACTTCCTTCTACTCCATGGACTGGGACTAAGCTGTCAACATGTGGGCTTTGGGGAAGTATTTATGACCCAAACAATAGCACTTAGTCTCAGAAGTAAATATGGGAATTCAACTTCAAACTGTAACAAGATTATTTAGGTTTCTGGTGGGTTTAAAACTTTTTGATTGAAATATAATGTATACACAGAGAAATGCATGTATCATAATTGTACAACATGATAAATTTCCGCAAACTGAGCACTCACATGTAACCACCAGTCAGATCAGGAATAGAACTTTGCCAACTCCCTGGCAATCCCCCAACCTCCCCTATCCCCCACCACCAGGCTTCTGTCCAGCCATTCCCCACCCCTAAAGCAACCATTGCCCTGACTTATAAACTCCTAGACTAATTTTGAGTTTGACAAACAATGTTTAGTTTAATGATATGCAAGCATTGGCAAGACTGGGGGAGGTCACTCTCTTTTCCAACTGGGGGTGGGGGGCAGTGGGTAAATATAAGTAGACATAGGAAAACCAGCTGTCCGTGCTCATATTCTTAATTTCTCAGTCTTCCTTTACATCATTCATTTTATATTCTCCTTGTCCTTTTAAATACAGACTTAATTGTGTTTTCTCTTAATTATTATTCTGCTAACCAACATTTGCTATTGTACTTCCTTATAAAATAGGCTTACTCTTAGAGATGACTTTAATGTTTTGACCTATGGTGCCCCTCAAACTCTTCAATTCTATACTGCCTGCCAAATGCACCTTGGCTCAAAATTCTCTTTCAATGCCACCCTGTCCTTCCGGTTATCCTAAGTTCCTTTTATTATTTCCTTGACGAGAACTGAAATTTCTGCCAAGTGCCAATATAATTAAAGTTTCCCCCAAATGAAATAAAATGTAAGTTATATCCATGAAGCATCTACTACAACATCTAGCACACAGTGTGTAGTTTGAAATGTTAATTTTCTTTCTTTTCCATTGCTATGATTTGGATAAGTGTCCTTCCCCCAAGGTCTACATGTTGAAGGCTCTGTCACTGGCTTGTGACACTATTGGGAGATCATGTAGCCCTTAAGAGGTAGGACCTAGTGAGATAATTTAGGTCATAGGGGTGTTCCCTTGAAGGCAATATTGGGACTTGAAGGAATATTGCCTTCCTGTCTCTTTCTTTGTTTCCTGGCCACCATGAAGTGAGCAGTTTCCCCCACCACATGTTCCCACCATGATATACTGGTGTACCTCACCACAGACCCAAAAGCAAAAGACCATGGGCTGGAACCCCAAAACCATGAGCCAAAATAATCCTTTCATCTTTTAAAGTTGATTATCTTAGGTATTTTATTACAATGCCAGAAAGCTGAATAACACAACCTTTTTATTGAAAAAGGTTCACTTACCCTCAAAACAGCTGTATACATTATGAAAAATTATTGTAGAACACTTGAACCAATGTATAAAGAATCTTTTTGTCTTTCAGAGAAATGTTCATTGGTGGGCCACATTTCTTAAAATAGCATTTTTTTTCTCATTCTTTTTGACAGTGATAAATACTACTGTGGGCTTATAGCTTACTACAGACTAATTATGTTAAGGTGTTTTCCAATTAGTAAACTCCTCATGATATTTTATACTCTGAGATAAGAAAAATAAAATAAATTCGTGGGGACTCAAAGAAAGCCAAGTGAAGCATTTACATGCGATACACAGTGTACAATACTTTCAACGGTGGAGCCCAGACCTGTAAACAATGGAGTCAGAGCAAGCTGCTGGTCCAGGGCTTGGCAGGCTACACCCACTACTTAAACATAAAGTTTTTTAGCCACATTTGTCCCAATTCCGCAATCCTCTGGTAGGACTTCATATAGATCCTTGTGATTTGATTTTTCTGACTTAACCAAAATTTTGCCACAATGCCCCAGAAAATATGTAGTCTGATACTGATCAAATTTTCTTGGATCTAGAGAAGTAGGAAAGAACACTAAAAAAAATGACATATCCCTTCAAAAATGAGCTGTGAAAGGATTTAAAGAAATAGTTGCAGATTCCATGAAGCTTATAGATACCAAAATAAAATGCCCTACAGGCAAGAGAAAGCTCTTTTCTTTCTATAGTTTAGATGAGTATGCTAGACATTCATGCAAAGATAGATACATTGAGGTATCTTTTACTTTTCAGTTGAAATGGATTGACACTGAACTTCCTCTGCTTTGCCCCACAGTATCCCACATGGACAGTGACACAGGGCTTTTAATTTATCTAATCATTTATTTATTGTCAAACACTTGGAGAATAATCTGTAAATTAATATTCCTATTGGAGATGGAATCTTTATTCATGGTCTCATTAATCCCTCTCCTCCACAGAGACAATCATTGTCGTGGAGGGAATGCAAAGATTTTCATGATACAGTTAGTAACTGACAAGTCTTGGGTCTTTCAGTTTCACCACCCTTTATTTATTCCACCATCATCACTAATGTTTTTTGGATAGCTTCCTGTCCCTTGATCTTATGAACCTCTCAAACACTGTTTGTGTAACTTTAGAGTCACTAGTAGGATTCTGTGACTATTTACAGTTCAAGGGAAATTGGGAGCTCCACTTGGAAACAACTATTCTTTTTTCTAACTCCTGTCAAGTATTTTCCACTCATTCCTGTTTCATCCCTTGCTGCTCTATTCTAGGGCAGCTCTCTGTCTCTCACTAGACTTAGCTATTCAGCGACCTTGTTTACTTGTTTGGTTTCCATGGTCACTTTATCCTGATAACTGATAACTCCATGCATAGTACATACACACTTGTGGTTTCCAATCTTCTGTTTTCAGCCACATCTGGCATATAACCATTTCAAAGTAAACACATCAAGAACTGAACTGTTCATCTCCTCCTGACTCCTAATACCTTCTCTTTCCCATCTCCAGCATTATTCTGGCTAAATTTTCAAAAGACTGGTGGCCTGGTCTGGAATTAGAAGGGACTGGGTATTTATTATTTCACTGGTTAGAACAGGGAGATTATTAATTTCTGAAGGTAATAATTTTTTATGAGTTAGTGTCTTATAAAGAATTTCAACAAATATCTGTTGAGAATAATTGAAATGCTGTTAAATGAGGCAAAAATATTTATGTTCTCCAAATATATTATCCATTAGCTAAAAATTGATAAAATAATGCAAACACATCAGGGCCTACCAATTTCAGATTCTACCAAAGCAATTCCATGTACCTGGCTACATGGTGGGTGAGTAGCAGAATTTCTGGTTTTTAACTGCTGGTTTGGGTTTAGTTTTAATCAAACTTCCGTGGTGGACAGAGATAGAAACAAATCATGCTTTGCTAATGTAACCTTAACTGGTTCTTTGAGAGTAAAAAATAATAAATTAATCCTAAGACGATCTTCAACCCTGGTGTGATTGTAATAATACCTGAAACAACTAAAAATAAAACAAAACAGAGCAAAACAAAAACCTACCATCCTCATTCCAGAAACATTCAAACTTCCTTATAAATTTAATGTTTCTATGTGCATAATTACTTTGTGCAATACACCATTAATGGGACTCTGTATAGCCTAAATTCTTCAAAGGCATTTTTTTTTACTGAGAATAGGTCTTCAGAGACTCTATCCCATAGTGATACAGGAACTCTTTACTTTGATGCAAGAAAAAACATCAGCAGAGGCTTACTGAGGGGTATATGGGAATTAACACCCTCTTCTTTAAGAATTACCCTGGAGTCCTAAATAATTAGTCAACTATGTAGTGTTTTTTTCAGTTTTACAAGCTAACTATATTGCAGTATAAGATTAGAAGGTAGGCCAGCAGGATTAAGGGCTTTGCTATCAGATAACAATGGCTTCAATACCTCTGATGTGTTTGTTAGAAAGATGCCATAGCTCCCTTGTGTAAAGTCCTTAATGGAAGTGCAATAAAGTGAACTGCTTTGGAAAATGACTCCCTTTTCAAGAGATTGTTGTAAAACCCATGTGCTATATTCCATATTTAATGTCTTCCTACTTATTACATTTTCATTTTCTAAACCTGAAATGAACAATTAAATATGCTCTATTGACTATCATCTAACATTTTTAATGAAAATAAGTTCCATCTTAGACAGTAAAAAAATTCTAAGTTTTTTTTCCTAAGTAGTAATTCTACTTTATGAATACAGCATGATCTTAAGCCTGTTGTACCCTGACAGTTCATCTGTGTAGATCTGTAGAGCTAACCCATTTGTGGCTGTTATTACTTTTTTTATTCAGCAATTATTATTGAACATGCAGAGAACATGAACAAATGTTGGTGCTAAGGGGCTACAGAGATGAGCAGGAAAGTATACAGGAGCTTAAAATAATAGCAGAGTAGAACATGCAGGTAAACAGCCAAAGTAGAAGCAGATTATTAGCAATGTCACCCTCCTGCCCACCTATTTTACAACAATTAACACTGTCCATTCTAGCCTCAGCCCCTTTGCACATGGTGAAGTTTTCCACTTCTCTGGACTACTTATGATAAAAATCTGGACCTCCATTCCAGTCCTGAAGAATATTGTTTGAAGTCTGTTTCCCCATGCACATGCCCTCATTCTTTTGCTTTCTTGCTTGCACTCATAGGTGGATCTTAGAGCTAGGTCATTCTGAAGACGAATAAAGATTGTTGCACATCTTTCAGGTTCAAAATGGGTCTACCTACCTTTCTGTTGCAGAAAGGGGTGCAACAACTCACTGCAGTCTACCTAGAAAATGTCATTCCATAGGAACCATGGCCCCCCTCCCACTGCATTTAGCACCTCTGTTCACCACCATGACACCCTCTGACATACCAATGTACAATGAAAGACAATTAAAAACAGGTAAAAGATTCAGGGGAAATCTGAATTGAAGACCTGGCTTTCCTCTTGACAATTGTGTTCAGCCTGCTCTTTCTGAAACCAGGAAATGAGATTCTTTTCTCTTTTTCACAGCTTCCTCTAGGTTTCCCATATACAAAAGGCCCAGTATAAGACCCCAACACCCTATCCAACATCCCACACCAACAATATGAAAGGGAGAAATGACTTAGTAGGTGGGGAATAATCATGTTCAGTTCTTCTTCCAGTGGTAATTGAAAGGATATAGGCTGGAAACTTAGGAATCTTCCAGCACATCGAGAATGACCTAAAAAGTATCAATACAGCCCAGAACTTGGAGGAAATGCGAGGAGATATGAATTCGGGTGATAGTCCATCAAGGACCTCTGTTGTGGAGGATTTGGCAATTATTCAGGACTCACTTCACATACTATAATTTCCCCAGATCTGCCAGGTTTAATTTTCCTATCCTTAGTAGTTTCAACTCCCCAATTTCAAGCTCTTGGCTCCTTGCTCCATGTATGATCTGGATGTTTGCAGTTTTGTTGTCATTGTTATTTCTTCCTGCCTCTCCTCAAGCTTTTGTAACCATCTTTTATACTGGTTCTTAGTTCCAGCACTAGAGTCCTTGAACTAGTGCTTTCTCAGGGAAGGACTCCCAGGTCTGGTTTCTGCTTCCGAGGAACCTCTTGTCCATGTTCTCTTTAGGGTAGAGAACTTAGACAGGCAGTTGGTAACAAGGAACATGCCACTAGGAAGTTTAAGAATAGAATTGTTGAATCAAAGCAATACTAGGCCAAGATGAACTAAGGGATTTTAGTTTTTACAACAGTGGCAGACAACTCCAAAAAGTCTGAGCAGGTTACAACAGTATTTCTTGCTTAAGTTACGTGAGAGGTGAAGATCTGGTACCAGGATGGAGGAAAAGATTCTATATAAGATCTGTTTTTCTCATGGAAGAGGACAAGAATGCAAGAGAGTCAAGGCCAATACCACTAGTGATATAAAGCTTCTGGTTAAATAAAACTAATGTCATGGACATTTACAACCCTTTGACCAAAGCACAGCTTGGCCAGGTCCATATCAAAGAGGTGATACATGTTCTCCTTTCCTAGTGTCAGGAGCCCAATCAGGGGCCAGCTGGGTGTGCAAGGGAGGCTTGGAGAGTGAGATCCACAGAGAAAAGAAAGAACATAGAGTTGTCATTAGGAGAATAAACAATGGCTTTATTCTACAGACTTGTTCCTTCCATGGGGTTCTGTGTTTTGCCTAGTCATGCTTACATAACTAAGTGCACATCTGCAGCTGTGCAATTCAGCGGAGTCATGTCCTTACCACCAGCTTGCACTTCCTCTGGGCCCCACACTCCACCCCCTACAGGGTGGTAGTGCATGATTTGACCCAGAGAGCATTGTAGTGGGCCCAAAGACCACAAGAGCAATAGAGTGTGGCTATTAGTCCTTCAGCCATACAGGCGAGTGTAGTCAATACCCCTCTTGGAGAAGGAGCCCAGTGAGTTCCACCAGGTTGTAAGTGGGTCCTTCTATAAGGCCTGAATAGCCTGTACTTCATATCCGTCTCCTCTAACAGTATTTGCTGTACTTGCTGCTGGTGGTCTGGAATGTATACACAGCATTTCACATGGAGAAGAGGACACATTTCACCCTGGGCAGCAGTGAGCATGTCTAGTACCAATTATTTTGCAAAACGATTTTTCACATCTGGGTGGTGTTTTGCATATCAGGATACTGCTGTACAGCATCTTGCACTTGATCACAGGTGAAAGGCAATCCTCACCACTGGGCTATCCCACCCCATGGTGGGTGCCTACACATCCTAGCTTTTTATGTAAATACAGTGCTACTGAAAAGGGCTCCAGGGGTAGTCAGAGAGCCCAAACTTGCCCTAAAGTGTTGGCAGCATCATTACCGGGAGCCTGTAAAGGCCTATGCCCTGGAGCATGATATATAGTAGCTCCTTCCCAGAGGCCCCATTTCCACAGGTCCTCCCACATATCTTTGCTTCACAATGGGAGGCACCGAATCTACTAGTCTTGTTCTACTCATGGGGATAGTCACAAGGTTAGCCCTCTGTAGACTGCCCAGCTGTTTGTACAGACATGCAATGGCCCAGTCACCTTCATCAGAACTAACTAGACCTTCCAGAGTTTGGCCCATTGGTTGGAGTGTCTGGCATTGGCCTCATACTAAAATGTTTCCCTGACAGGCTGTAAGGCCGCAGCCATCCATGTGGGTGGCTACTCATGAAAGAAGCCATCAGTATACCATGCTTTCATGGGTATAGGGGCTCTCCCTTACTCATAGGGACTTGGGCCATCCCTCATTTCTGTGGGTTCCAAGGGAGCTGTTGTTCAGAAAAGTACTGGCTCCAAAAGAGTATGTAGCTGTTCAGAAAAAAGGGCTACTAGAAAATTGTGTTTGTTGCTCTAAGTATGTGCCTCACTTTGTCAGAGTGAGCATTTGGGCTATCCATGTTCAGGGAGACCCGAGTCCAGGACCTCAGCCAGTCTTCAGCAGGGTAGGTGGTCTGCACCATCACTGACCCAGTACCTGTAATGGGTTCACAAGCTAAGAGGGCAGCATATACAGCCACTAACTGTTTTTCAATGAGAGAGTAGCATGACTCTGCCCCTTTCCATAGCTGTGATCAAAACCCAACTGGGCTATTCCTAGCACCTTGTTTCTGCCATAACCCCATCCAAAACCTGCATCATCCATTTGGACTGTTGGCCGGAAAGGAAGAGCAGGGTCTACTACTTGCAGAGTTTGTGCCTGTACCATTGCCCTCTTGGTGAGTGTAAAAGCTGTTTCCATTTCAGATGTCCAATCCCAAGTTGCTCCCTTACAGACAATTGGGTGTAAGGATGCATAGCAGAGCTAAGTGGGGTATAAATGTTCGCCCAAACTCCAAAAGACCCAGATACATCTGTAACTGTCTGACTGTTTCCAGCAGAGAATACGCTTGTATCTTATCTATTACTGCTTTGGGTATCAATATTTGTCTTACCTGACCAGACAACTCCCAAGAACTGATAGAATACCCAGGTTCCTGGACCTTGTCTTCATTAACAGCCCACCCCCAGTCCTTCAGAGGGGTCGGAGACTGCATGCAGTTGCTTCTAGTTCTGCAAGAGAATCAGAGGTTAGCATAAACATTATCGGTATAATGGTTCGACCATGCAGCCTCAGGCTTTTGCCAATTGGCCAAATTCTGTGCCACCACACTGTGACACAAGGTGGGACCATGCAAATATCCCTGGGGTAATACCAAAAGGTCCATTGGCACCCTTCCCAGGTAAAAGCAAATTGTTCTTGGTGCTCTAGAGTGATGTCAATGGAGAAAAAGGCATTTGCCAAGTCTACAACATAATGAAATTGTCCCAGTTCATGTGATGGACAATTCATCAACTCTGAGATGTTGAGTACTGCTGCATGCAAGGGCAGCATCACTTTATTTAACTCCTCATAGTCCACTGTTATGCATCAGGAACCATCAGGTTTTTCACATTGACTGCACAGAACAGTTGAGTGGGCTATGAGTCAGGCAGATTACACTTGCCTCTTCTAGTTTTAGTATCATTTGTCTGATTTCTTCATGCCCCCCTCCCTCGGTAACTTGTACTGCTATATATTTACAATCCTCACAGCTTGGGGAAGTTGCACATGAGCATGATGGGGATGTCCTCTAGTAATCTTTACCACACGCATCTGTAGCTGGAATTCTCTAAAAATCGCACACTCAAGTCCTGTAACATGTCTACCCCCAAGATATATTTATCTTTGGTTTGGGTGAAGCTGCCCCTAGAACTCTAAAAATACTTCGTTGGGCAGGTGTTTTATCTTTTCCTCATAGGAGGGCGCTGATGTCTAGGAGTTCTCACTGCCAGTGCTCCACCACATCCCGCTGCTGCTGGGTGCACTTATCCCAGGGAAGCTGCAAGGGAGGTCTTCTACTGAGCCTTAGTCCATCTTTTCCCGGTCCATGCCAGTAGCCTTCTGGTTTCCTTTAATCCTCCTGGGAGTTGTAGTTCCTTTACCAGGGCGGAGGTGGAACTGGACCTCCCAGACCAGAAACTGGTTGGGTGTGTCACTTCTCTTGGGGATGCTGTGCTGACCCCCTCCTTGACCCTTCCCCAAGCTGGCCTCAGTGCCCCTGGGGTCCACACCTCTGCCCCTGCAGCCTGGTTGAGGTCTGATTCCCTCACTGGCTACAACTGCCAGTGGCAGGGCTAGTGGTGACTGCGTCAACAGGTGGGACCTCTATGCTGCATGCCTCACCATCCATGGGATGTTGTTCCTTTTTGAAGCTGCTAATGCTCACCGGAACATGAGGCTCTAGCGCTTCTAAAGCCTGGCAGACTTCTTCCAGCTGGGGACATACATCATCCCAGTCTTTTGATGGGGCCCACGCTGTCAGATAGTCTGTTACCAGGAACCACAGGAAGGCCGGGGCCACATCTCCTCCACCCTGAGTTGTTCCTCCCAGGGCTGCTGCTCCTGAGGGGTACTGGAGGTACTCAATCCTGCCGATTATGCCAATTGTCAGGGGCCATATCAGGGGTCAGCTGGGGGTACAAGGGAGGTTCAAGCAGTGAAATCCCCAGAGAAAAGAAAGAACAAAGAGTTGCTATAAGGAGTAGAACAAATAGCAACTTTATTCTACTGAACTGTTCCTTATATAGGTTTCTGCACAAAATAGTGTGGTGTTTTGCCCAGTCATGCTTATATAACTAAGTGCGCATCTGAAACCACACAGTTTAGCGGGGTCATGTCCTTACTACCGGCCTATACTTCCTCTGGGCCCCACACCTATATGTGGACTAATCACAACAGATTTCTATTGCAGAGAAAGAGCAAATATTTGGAAACAATATTATTGAGAACATGGTTAAGACAGAAGAGGAGGAAGAAAGAGTCCTAATTACTAGAGTGAAGTCCTAGGCAAGTTTTTGTTTATGCAGAACATGGATTAACTCAATGACTGATTTGGGCTGTATAATTTTTATTACAAACAATAAATACCTCTCTCAAGTTAGCTTCGATGAATAAAAGAATTAATAATTGCATAAAACTAAAAGTCCAGATAGAGTTCAGGTGTGTCCAATCTATGCTCTTTTTGATTCAGAAAGCATTTTTCATAAGAAGTTTCACAATAAAGACTTAGGAAGAAAAAAAAAAAGCTCTGGAGCAAAAAAAAAAAAAAAAAGTTCTGGAGCAATCTTGAGGTTGACACTCATTGGTTCTGACCATCTGACATGATTCTCATGTCCAAAACTAGTTCATGTGTCAAGAGGAATGCAATAGTTACCTAGGAACAGGCTGTGTGTTCACCCCTAGAAATGGAAACAGAGTGAAATGAAAGCACTGGGGATAAGATTATGGAAGAATTCTCCCAGGGGAATTTGAGGCGCTTTTGTCAGATGAGAATGCCATGGATGGTAGTTTTCTTAGAATTGCTGGTTAAGTTAAATTTATTCTTGCCGGCCAGGGAAAGCACAAAGTCTCATCAAGGAAATGTATGGCAGAATTTTGATAGAACTAGGACTAAGGAGCTCAGGTGGGACTCAGGTGACACTGAGGGGAGTTTGGAAGTGCAGAACGAGTAGGGTAAATGGAAGGTGCTTTACTTAATGGAGCATCTTAGTCTTCCCCCCAGAGCAGTTGTAACCACTAGTTTGGTCCTTATTTGTTGCAGATTTTAGTCTTGATAATTCCTCATTTCTTGATGGGGATAGATGCATAGCTGATAAAATCAGTGACAGATATTCACTATACCAGGTCTCAGTGCCAGCCTATGGCCAGCCATCAGGCTGATGGTGTCAAGTCATTGTTTGACTATTCCAGGGCCCCTTGTATTCCTCTTGCCTGAAAATGGTATTAATTCAAGATCTAGGTGAGCATAAAGTTTTTAAAGCTGTCATCACTGGAGGAGTTGAGAGGTAGCAACTGAGAAAATTATTTCTCAAAATTATTTCTTTGGTCACTGGAATTTCCTCACAGCTCTCTTTTGTTCCTGAAAGCTATAGACAGAATTGCATTTCAAGTGGACCAGGGGAAAGGTTTAGAATATTAGAGAACAAGACAGAGAAGAGAGGGTGGGAGACAGGAGAGGGAAGAAGAGAATGTGATTAAGAAAGTAGTCAAATCTTTTTTAAATTGACTTGGGTGGTCACTACATTAAAGAGGCTGATAATTGACATATTTGAGCAATAAAATCATGAAACAACACATCCACTTGCTCTCAACAGTACCAACTAATAATTTCTTCCTCTTTCCCTCATGTTAGTGACTCTTTTCCCTTATGCAGACTCACAAATGAATTTTGGGAAACTTGAAAAGTTCTCATCAATTATCATGAGCTCATAACAAATCTCCATCTCAATGTTCATCACTGCGTCCTCTAACAATTTTTGCCTGATGAAAAAAACATTATTTTTCTTTCTTCTTTAACTGCCAGAGAATCTTAACAAAAGGTGGGAAAGAAACTGGACTTGGGCCACTTCTTTGAGGTAGAAAAGATTCAATCTTGCCACCATCACATTGAGAGCAGTCTCTGAAAGGTGTCATTTCCTGGCTGTGAAGGTCTTGGACTTCACTTCCAAACCAATTTGCTTTTTAATTGTTCCTTTCTTTTCTATGCTTTAGTCAACACAATATAATTAAGGGGCCAATGACAGAATCAATGAAAATCTTTTCTTCATTTTTTCCAGTGCCTCTCTGGAAAGGGGCCCCATGTGAGGCAATCACATGCCTTGACTGTTGACAGTAATGATTTAGTGAGTTCCACCAGAAAAGCCAATCAATCTGAAAGCATTCTTCTAAAGTGAAATGAATTTTTAAAAGGTATTTTCCTGGTGTTTAATGATAGGGCTATGTATGTTTGAGTAAATTAAGTTAAAATTTGCTAAACTAAAAAGAAAATTGTAGCAAATACAGCTTCCCAGTTCTCATCCTTTGAGTACGTGAACCATTGGTCCTGTCCTCACTTCACTGTGGTCAGTACAAAAGGTTGTATTTATCATATTCTCATGTGGGGACAATTTGGCAGCTGTTCACTCTCTAGTGCAGGCACAGTGAGAAACTTAACCCACCCTCCCTTTCTCCCATGCACCTTGCACATTATATACTGGTTGGAGAGGGAGAGTTCGGTACCACTGTTTTCTTTTGCATCAACAACTGACTAAAGAAATCACTACTGTGACCATAAGGCTGATTTTCTATAAGCCAAATGGACTCTGTTGAAAGAATTAGCTAGATTTTTTACTTTATTTTTCAACTAAAAGTAGAGACATTCATATCATAAAGTCACACATTTATTTGGTGTGGAGCGGCATGAGGATCAAATTTTTGTCTCATGCCTCTCAACAGATACCTACTGTACATTCAAACTTCTGATTGCACACATGTTCCTTCTGTAATCTCAAAGAAGCTTTGAAGCCCAAATTTCCTAGGTTCTGCTGGACAAAGGAAATATGAAAGAGGGGAAAATCAATAAAAAATCAATAAAATAAAAGTATATTTTATACATTACAAATATTCATAGTAAGTCCACTTGTTACTGTTATTAGAAACTACTTTGGTTAGCTATAGGTTGGATGAGAGAAAGGTTTGCAAGAATGATTGGAAGATTTTCTTGTTGATAAGATATGTGTGACTCTAGAAGGGCCCAAGCTGCTTGCCTCCTCCCACTGCAGGCAGAGGGGAAAGGATGCATTAAAGTAGTGATCATGTAAAAAAGTCACAAGAAAGCTTGACCCATTGTTCTCGATTGCTCCTTCTGCCTCCCAAGAGGAAGGACTCTTCTCTGCTTTGACTCAAGCCTCTTTTGCAGGGAAGTCAACTAACCTCCCAGTAAGTCATCATTAGAACATGGCAAGTCTTTCTTCCTTAAGCCTGGTCCTCCTCTATCCAATGAGTGGGTTCTCCCAGGGGATCTCTAATGGCTCTTCCAGTTCCACAATTAGATTATTCCTTTCATCTAGGGAATTGCCTTCTGAAATAACTCAAGAAATTATTATTTTCAATACCCCATGAGAAATGAAGAACAATCATTATTGTTAACCCCCTGAAGATGATTAAAGAAAGGAGGAGGAATTAATTTTTTGCTTTATGCATAACAGCATAACATTAATGAAATGACCAGAAATAAAATGTGGATCTACAGATAGCCTGACTTTCAGTAAGCTTAGCATCCAGCTTTGGCAATGTGCATACAGTAAAGGGTGAAAATTGGCTTTGGAGTCAGGCAAATAGGAATCTGAATTCCAGTTCCATCTCCACATGACTGCCACTTACTTTTCTCCTTGGTTGAGAAGTGGAGGACTCTGCACAGCTCTAAAAGATGTTGCAGGGTGAAAATGATGCCCCATGTAACTAGGGTGATACTTGATGTCCAGTAAGGCCTCAGTAAATCTATGTTTCTCCCCTAACCTCCCTCAGTTCTCTCTGCTTATTTCCATTTCATTGACTTTACTAACTGCCTTTTCCAGTAAAAGTGTTGAGCAATTGCGTGGTAATAGACCTTGCCATTACTACACTCTGATTGTGTGCCTGGCAACATGCCAAATACTTTACCTGCATTTCCTCTTCTAATCTTTACAAAAGCATCATGAAATAGACACAGTTCTTATTGCTCTCATTTTCTAAAGAAGAAACGTCTGTGCTTGAGATGTGTAATTCCCCAAGAGCATACAACTAGTAGCCCAAGGATTTGAACAAAATTTAGTTAAGTACTAAAGTGCATGCAATCAGCCACCACTCTATAATTTCCTCTTTCCTTTCTTGAAAGGCATAGAGTAAGAGATTATTATTTTATTTTTCCTATTATAAAAAAGATAAATGAATATTTAATAAATGACATGGCTAGCTCATATGATCTAAAACCAAGAAGGTACAGTTGCCAGGGATGGTGGTGCATGCTTGTAATCCCAGCATTTGGGATTTGAGACAGGAGGATCTGGGTTCCTGGCCAGCGTTGGCTACCTAGTGACTCACTCTGCAACTTAGTGAGACCCTGTTTCAAAATAAAGAATAAAAATAGGGCTGGGGGTATAGCTTGGAGGTAGAATGTCTCTGAGTTCAATCCCCAGTACCGCAAAAAAAAAAAAAAAGTGCACTTCAAGGACTTCTTGCCTATTTTCCTTGTGATATCCATCTACTAAAAGAAATGTACATTAAAGAGAGAGAGGCAGGAAGAGGTTGCAATACAGTTACTATGAAAGATACAGTCTTTATGAAAATTGGATGCATATTGAGCTTAGTAAGCAAATATGTGCTTTCCATTATTGATATTATTCTGAGAATTAAATCCTTACATGCTACAATGAATGTGTGCAATAAATGAGATAAAGGTTACTTTCTGAGATGTAGATTATTACTTGAGGACTTTGAGGTAAATTTCCTTCTTTATCAAAAAAGCTTAAACATTTTGATTTTTTCTAAGACTTCTTTACATTAAATTATGGATTTTCTTTCTTTCTTTTTTTCTTCTTCTTCTTTTTTTTTTTTTTTTTTTGTGGCACTGGGGATTGAACCCAGGGGCGTTCTACCTCTGAGCCATACCCTCAGCCTTATTTTATTCTTATTTTAAATAGGGTCTCATTAAGTTGTGGAGGGCCTCACTAAGTTACTGAGGCTAGCCTCAAAACTGCTATCTTCCTGTCTCAGCTGCCCAAGTACTGGGATTACAGGTATGTGCCACCACACATGAATGGAAATTGAATTCCACACTGCTGAATGAGGAATGGGTCATAGAAGAAGTAAGGGGAGAAATTAAAAAATTCCTAGAAACCAATGAAAACAGAGACACAACATATCAAAACCTCTGGGACACTTTGAAGGCAGTACTAAGAGGAAAACTTACAGCACTGAATGCCCACATAAGAAGAATAGAAAATCACCAAATAAATAACCTAATGACACAGCTCAAAGCACTTGAAAAACAAGAACAGTCCAACCCCAAAGCTAGTAGAAGACAGGAAGTTATGAAAATCAGAGCAGAAATTAATGAAGTATAGAATAAAAAATAATACAGAAAATCAACAAAACCAAAAATGGGTTTCCTGAAAAAAATAAACAAGATAGAAAAACCATTGGCCATCCTAACCAAAAGAAAGAGAGAATCAACCCAAATTACCAAAATAAGAGATGAAAATGGTGATATTACCACTGACAGTATGAAAATACAGAGGATCATCAGAAACTATTTTGAAAAACTATACTCCAACAAAATGAAAAACCTTGAAGAAATTGACAAATTTCTAGACACATATAAACTCCCTAAAATGAGTCAAGAAGATATAGAAAACTTAAATCAACCAATAAAAATCAAAGAGATAGAAACAACAATTAAGAGTTTACCATCAAAAAAAAGCCCAGGGCCAGAGGGTTTTCCAAGTGAATTTTATAAAACATTTATAGAAGAGCTAAATCCCAATATTCCTCAAACTATTCCATGAAATAGAAAGAACGGGACCCTCCCAAACACATTCTATGAAGCCAACATCACATTATATACCAAAGCCAAATAAAGACAGCTCAAGAAAAGAAAACTATAGGCCTATATCATTGATGAACTTAGATGCAAAATTGCTAAACAAAATACTAGCAATGTGCATTCAAAACCACATCAAGAAAATTATACACCATGACCAAGTCAGGTTCATCCCAGGGATGCAAGGCTGGTTCGACATATGAAAAACAATCTATGTAATTCACCACATAAACAGAATCAAAGACAAAAATCACATGATCATCTCAATTGATGATGAAAAAGCATTTGACAAGATCCAACACCCATTCATGCTAAAAGTACTTCAGAGAATCGGAGTAGAAGGAATATACCTCAACATCATAAAGGCAATATGCAATAGGACCATAGCCAACATCATATTAAATGGAGAAAAACTGCAAGAGTTCCCACTAAAAATAGGAACAAGACAAGGATGTCCATTATCACCTCTTCTGTTCAATATAGTACTTGAGACTCTAGTCAGAGTTATAAGGCAAGAGAAGGAAATCAAGGGTAAAAATAGGGAAAGAAGAACTAAAACTATCCATTTTTGCAGATGACATGATACTATACTTAAAAGACCCAACAAACTCAACCAAAAACTTACAGAACTGATCAACAAATTCAGCAAAGTCTCTGGATACAAAATAAATCTTAAAAAGTAGAAGCTTTCCTGTATGCCAACCATAAATCCACTGAAAAAGAAATCCAGAATACAATTCCACTCAAAATAGCACCTTGAAAAATAAAATACTTAGGGATGAACCTAACCAAAGAAGTAAAAGACTTCTCTAAGGAAAACTATAAAAAGTTGAAAAAAGAAATTGATAAAGACCCTAGAAGATGGAAATATATTCCATGCTCTTGGATAGGCAGAATAAATATCATCAAAATGGCCATCCTCCAAAAAGTGATTTACAGAGTCAATGAAATTACCAGGTCACTTCTCACAGACATAGAAATATCAGTCCTTAAATTTATCTGGAACAACAAAAGGCCCGGGATAGCCAAAGTAGTTCTTAACAACAAGAACCATGCAGGAGGTATCACAATACCTGAATTCAAACTTTACTACAAAGCCACAGTAATAAAAAACAGCATCATATTGGCACAAAAACAGACACATAGACCAATGGAGCAGAACAGAATATTCAGAAACAGACCCACATGCTTACAGTCAATTGATTTTTGACAAAGAAGCCAAAAACATACACTGGAAAAAAGATAGCCTCTTTAACAAATGGTGTTGGCAAAACTGGTTAACCATATGCAGGAAAATGGAAATAAACCCCACTTTCTCACCCTACACAAAAGTCAACTCAAGGTGGATCAAAGACCTGGAAGTCAGGCCAGAGACCTTGCAGCTACTTGCAGAGGGCATAGGACCAACACTTCAACACATAGGCACAGGTAAAATCTTTCTCAACAAGACCCCAAAAGCACAAGTAACTCAAAGGAAGATCAATAAAAGGAAGATTGCATTAAACTGAAGAGCTTCTGTTCAGCAAAGAAAACTATCAAGAACCTCAACAGAGAGCACACACAGTGGGAGAAAATTTTTGCCAGCTACTCCTCTGATAGAGGTCTAATATCTATGATATATAGAGAACTCAAGAAACTCACAGCTAAGAAAACAAATAACCCAATCAAAAAATGGGCAAAGGATCTAAATAGACACTTCACAAAAGAAGAAATACAAATGGCCAATAATTGTATGAGGAAATGTTCTACCTCTTTAGCAATCAGAGAGATGCAAATCAAAACTACCTTGAGATTTCACCTAACTCCAATCAGAATGGCAATCATAAAAATCAGGAACAACAGTAAATACTGGCAAGGATGTGGAGAAGTGGGAACCCTAATACATTGTTGGTGGGATTGCAAATTAGTGCAACTACTTTGGAAAACAGTATGGAGGATCCTCAGATGAATGGGAATGAACCTATCATATGATCCAGCAATACCACTTCTGGGTATCTACCCCAAAGAATGGAAACCAAACTATCAGACCAATGCATGTGTATCTATGTTTATAGCTGCACAATTCACAATTGCCAAACTATGGAAACAGCCAAGATGTCCATCGGCAGATGAATGGATTACAAAACTATAGGATATATACACAATGGAATTTTACTCATCCATAAAGAAGAACAAAATCATGTTATTTGCAGGAAAATGGATGCAACTGAAAAACATTATGTTAAGTGAGATTAGTCAGTCACAAAGAATAAAAAAGCATATGTTCTCCCTAATATGTGGATGCTAGGGAGAAGATGGGGCATAAGTGGGTCTCCAGATGAAAAAGGAGAAACCCTCGGTAAGCAAAGAAGTTGACTTAACTGAAGGGGATGAACAGGGATGGGGAGGGGGACACCCTAATGCACATGATCTACTTTCACAAATATATCAAGGTCAATCACTAAACTGAACTTGAGAAGGAGGGAGAGCGAGGGAGTGGGGTAGGAATTGGGGAAGGGGTTAAATGAGAAATGTGTGCATATATGCCTTTATCAGCTTGTACCTAACAAAGGTGTATGATTACAATGCACTGATTATTATAAAAATAAATAAATAAAAATAATAATAAATAAAATAAAATCAATAGACATTAAGTCAATATCAAAAATACATTTGGTATGTACTCAAAATACATTATCCAGATTTGCCTATTCTATCTGTGTAACCCCAGGAAACATGGCTTGGAATAAGCTCATATCTTCATAAAAAATAAAATAATAAATAAAAGGATGGGAGTTCTGAACAGTCAATGAGCCTTGACATCATTATGCTAATGAAATGAAGCAGACACAAGAGGGCAAATATCATATGAATCCTCTTCTATGAAGTGCCTAGAAGAGTCAAGTTCACAGAGACAGAAAGCAGAATAGTGGTTACCAGACAACAGAAGAGAGGAGGGGTGGCAAGGAGGGGGATGGAAGTTAGTTTGATGGGAACAGTGTTTCACTGATGAAAGTGTTATGGAATGTACAGTAGTGTTGGTTGTGTAACATTGTGAATGTACTTAATGCCAGTGAACTGTACAGTTAAAATAGTAAATTTTAGCCAGGAGTGGTGGTGCACCCCTGTAATCCCAGTACTTGGGAGGTTGGGAGAGGAGGATCACAGGTTAAAGGCCAGTCTCAGCAACCTAGTGAGACCCTGTTTCAAAATATAAAAATAAAATATGGCTTGGAGGGTCTAGGTCAGAGATAGAGCATCCCTGGGTTCAATACCCAGTACCAAAAAAAGGGAAATTTTATATACATATAAAAATAAACTACATAGAAGTGAATTTTATATATGTGTAATTTTATATAGGTGTAAAATTTATATGTGTGTGAATTTTGTATGTGTGTAAAAGTGAATTATATATACATATAATATATAATACATTAATATAATATATACATATAATATATATACGTTATATATATAATATATATACGTTATATATATATATTATATGTATATATAAAGTATCTTACCATAATAAAATAAACCTCTTGACTTCTTTCATTTTTGGGGTGGGACCACATTTTCCATTGGATGTATATTTCTTACTTTCCTAAATAAATCTGCTGAAGTTATTAGAGTTGACCAGGAGGTGAAGATTATTAAGTCTAATCTTAGAGAAGGGGTAAAAAAATAGAGAAGGCCTGCATTCAAGTGTCTTTCTACCCAGGATCAATTGCCAATCCAGAAGAGATAGCAAAGAGTCACCAGCATTTTTCACAGCTTGTGGAACTGGGAAAAGAAAGTAAGAACTCAAGAGCATAAAGGGTACATATCTGATAAACTCTGAGTTTGAGTCCTAAAGCGCTACACCCTAGGAGTAGAGGAAAATTGGAAGTAAAATACATTCCAACTGTGTACATTCCAACTGCATCCAGATTCACATCATCTGAGTGGCCCTGGAAAAGTCAAACTTTGAAAATATGTCAATGTGAGTCTGGATTCCTGGAACCCCATGATGGCTCTTATTTCACATGTGGCATGAGGAAGTGAAAATTATCTTTACTGGAAAACAACACAGCTCCAGGCCTCAAGTTACTTTTACATATTTTTAAAATACAATTATTTTGAGAATGCAATAAAAAGGAAACCAGTCAGAATTAGAATTGATGCTATATAAAGGAGAACCAATGGAAATAACAGACAGTAGAAACTGGTTTCCATGGCTACACATATTGGAATTATTAGGCATGCATTTTTTAAAATTTAATTTATTTTTTTGTGTGTTGTACTAAAGATTGAACTCAGAGGCATTCTACTGCTGAGCTACACTCCTATCCCTATTTTATTTTTTTATTTCAAAACAAGATCTTACTAAGTTCCTGAGGCTAGTCTTGAACCTGCCATGCTTCCCATCTTTGTAGAACTAGAAAACATAAAGTACAATATATATTAGAAAAGTACAAAATATAAATAACAGAAACAAAATATAAATAAAATAATAAACTCAATGATTAGGATTTATGGCTAATTAGATGAAGTTGAAGAGAAAATTATTGAATTAGATGAAAAACCAGGCAACATATTTATTAAAAATCATAAGATAAAATGATAGACAATGTATAAGACAGAAACATAGGGGATAGAGTTAAAAATCTTAAGATATATGGAGTCAGTGGATTCCACTTGGATCCAAGTTCAATGGATTTGACCTTCCAAAACCAACTAAAAACATCAATTCATAGATTCAAGAATTTCAAAGAAAATCCAAGACAGAAAAATTGGGATTACTGGCATACACTGCTATGCCTGGCTTCAAGGAAGACTTTTTAAGGCAAAAATATTTACAAGATAGGAGCAGAGGTACAAAAGAATAATAAAATGTGTGATTCCCTCAGAAGCTATAACAATTCTAAACATGTACACATCTAAAAACATGATCTTATATAAAAGAAAAATGGATAAATAGATGATTAGTAGCAAAGGACAAAACAAACAGGGAAAATGTTGGTAAATATTTGTATTTGAATAACATAATCAGCAAATTAGATCTAAAAGACAAATATAGAATACTACATCTAACAATTGCAGAATGAGCATTATTTTTAAAAGTAAATGGAACACTTATAAATATTGATCATATATTGAGCCATAAACAAGTCTCTATAGATTACAAAAGATTAAAGTCAGACAATATTTTATGTGCAGTATCTGACCACAATGCAATTAAGAGAGAAATAAATTCTTCCAAAGCATATCCATATGTAGAAGAATGAAACTAGACCCTATCTCTCATCCTGCACAAAAGTCAACTCAAAATAGATCAAAGACCTAGAAAATATACTTGAAACTTTGCAAATACTAGGAGAAAACATAGGATTAACTCTTTAACATAAGCATAGGCAGAAACTTCCTTAATAAAACCCTCAAATCTCAGGAAATAAAACCAAGAATCAGTAAATGAGATGGCATCAAATTAAAGAGCTTCTGCACAGCAAAAGAAACCATCAAGAGTGTAAAGAGAGAGCCTACAGAATGAGAGAAAATCTTTGCTTTCTACTCCTCTGATAGAGGACTAATATCTAGAAAATATATAAAGAACTAAAAAATATCAACATAAAAAAAACCCACTAGTAACCTAATCAAAAGTGGGCAATTGAACAGAATAGAAACTTCTCAAAAAAAAAAAAAATACAAATGCCCAAGAAACACAGGAAAAAAAGTTTCAACAGCATTACAACCAGAGAAATGCAAATCAAAACTATGAAATTCCATTTATTCCTAGTTAGAATGGCAATCATAAAGAATACAAACTGGCAAGGATGTAGGGAAAAAGTAACACTTAGACACTGTTGGAGGGATTGTACAACCACTATAGAGATCACTACAGAGATCCCTCAAAGACTAGGAGGGAACCACCATATATCTATACCACTCCTCAGTATCTCTTGGAAAGAATTAAAGTTAGAATACTATAATGATACATGCATGCTCATGTTTACAGCAATCCAGGTCACACTAGCCAAATTACAGAACCAGCTTAAGCGTCTGTCAACAGAGGAATGGGTAAAGAAAACGTGGTATACGCACATAATGGAGTTTTACTCAGTCATGAGTAAACATAAAATTGTCATTTACAGGAAAATGGATAGAACTAGAGAGCATTATGCTAAGGGAAATCAGCACTCTCAGAAAGAAAGGGCAGTATGTTTTCTCTCTTATGTGGAAACTAGAAAGAAAACAGAAAATGACTTAGTATTCTTGCTGCTATAATCTAAAGAACTGACCATACAATTTAGAGGAAGGAAGATTTATTTGCTTATGATTTTTTTGGAGAATTTGGGTGCAGAGCTGGGGCTCAGGCGACAGCAGTGGGACACACAGAGGGAGAGCACACGGCTCTGCTCCTTACATCATGGAGGCTGGAAACAGAGCAGAGCAAGCAAAGGGCGGGGGAACAATGTATAATCCCAAGGCCACACCCTCAAGGGACCCACCTTCTCCAGCCATGCCTTCCAGCCCTGGCCCCACCCAGATAAATCTATTACAATGGATTTATCTACTCATGAGATTACAATCCCCATGGCTTAACCCTGTTATATCAACCTGAGCTCTTGGGGGGGCATTGTATATCTAACCATGACAGAAAACAAAAGGGACTTAAGATAATTGAGGAAACAGACCAGTAGAACAGTGGAGGGGGTCAGGGGAGGGAAGAGAAGAGGAGAAGGTAAAGGAGTCTGAGAAAGGAAATAGACCAAATAATACTATGTTCATATATGAAGGTATCACTAACAACCTTTAAAACATGTGGGTGAGCAGGATAGAGTTAGGAAAGAACCACACCAAGAGATGCTGTGTGCATATTTGGAGTAATTACTTTGAATCTCACTACAATGTATAATTATATTGCACCAATAAGATTCTAAAAAAAAAGGAAGAAGAAAAAAGAAAAAGAGAGTTTGTGTGTGTGTGTGTGTGTGTGTTAGTTACTGGGGATTGAACCCAGGGGCACTCTATCACTGAGCTACATCCTCAGGCTTATTCTATTTTTTATTTTTGAAACAGGGTCTCACTAAGTTACTGAGGCTGGCCTCAAATTTGCAACCCTTTTGTTTCAGTATTCCAAGTACTGGGATAACAGGCATGTGCCACTGAGAGAGAAATAATTTTAAAATATAGTTCATAAAACATCATATGTCTTGAGTTTTAGAAATTTTTATGTCATCTAAGGTAAAAAAAAGAAATTTAATATGAAATTAAAATTAAATTGAAATGAAAATTAGAAAACATTTCAAGCCAAATGGTAATAAACTATTCCACACTAAAACTTATGGGATGTATTGAAAGTTGCGTGTAAAGGGAAGTTTTTTAGCTTTACATGCTAAAAAGTAAAAAAAGCATCTATCTCCACAAATTAGAAAGGAAATAGTAAAATACACTAAAGTGGAAGAAAGCAAATGATACAGACAAGGGCAAAAATTAGTGAAAATAACCATACACATAGAATCAACAAACCAAAGGCTGTCTTTCAAATTGGTTTTATTGAAGTAAACATACAGAAAAGTCACACATCATTAAGTGTAGAGCTCAAGGAATTTTTGAAAAGTGAACATTCATGTAAAAAAGAGCCAGATCAAGTCCTTCCCACATGCCTGGTGCCACACACTGCCCCCTCATATTACTCTTCTCATAAGAGAAGCTACTGGTCTGATCTCCAATTCCATAGATTAATTTGTCCTGTTTTTTATTTTTTATATTAATGGCCAGATATTAATTTTTAAAGTTGGATAAAATGAATAAACCCCTGGAGAAGGTTTATCAGATTAAAAAAGAAAGTACAAAAATAATCTGTATCAAGAATAAAAAAGGCAACATCACTGTGGATCCTATAAAATAAAGATAATGGAATATTATTAAAATCTTAAAGGCAATGGTAATTTCTTTTAAAATGTTACATCTTAAAAATTGGACATAAGAAGAAATAGAAATCTGTATAATTATTTAACCATTAATGAAACCAAATTTGACATTAAAAACTTTTAATAACAAATAAAAAGGGCTTCCAGGGGAATTCAACCGAGCATTTATGGATGGAATAATTCCAATCTCACATTCACTCTTTCAGTGTATGGAAAAACAGGAAATAGTATGCAATTTGTTCTTAGAAGGTCAACATATCCTTGTTACCAAAACTTGACAAAGCTATTATAAGAAATGAAAAGTATAAGTTAACATCGTTTATATTCATTAATTCAGAAATCCTAACCACAAATTAGCAAACCAAATTCAGTGAAATATAAACATGATAATATATCAAGACTGTTAGCCAGGCATAGTAATGCACATCTAACATCCCAGTACTTGGGAGGCTGAGACAGTAAGATCACATGTTCAAGGCCAGCCTTGACAACTTGGCAAGATTCTCAGCAACTTAACTTAGTGAGACCTGTTTCAAAATAAGAAATAAAAAGGGTTGGGAATGCAGATTGGAAATAGAATGCCCCTGGATTCAATACCCAGTACCCTGCCCCCCCCCAAAAAAAAACTTCTTTTTCCCCATGAATAAAAATAGTTGAGTCAGGCATGATGGTACATACCTATAATCCTAGTACTTGGAATGCTGAGACAAGAGGATCACAGGTTCAAGATCAGCCTCAGCAATTTAGTAGGATTCTCAGCAACCTAGTGAGACCCTATTTCAAAACAAGAAATGTAGAAAAAAGAGTTGAACATTGAACATCAATCAAGGTAATTACTAGAAAATAATATTTAATCATCAGTAAATTAATAGGGGGTATTGGTCTCAATTCTTCACTCACCAATTGTAATTGGAATACATCTACATTCTTGCTATTGCACACGTGAAATTGGCCTTGTGGTTTACTTTGGCTAATATGGTATTCGTAGATGTGATACAAAAAATGGCTTAAAGGTGTGCTTGAATGGTTAGATTTGCCCTCTAGCACTTGAGACATTATCCTGTTGTGACTATGTCTCCGAGTAGCCTGCTGTCCCCAGAAGAATGAGAAATGGGGCAGGCTTAAACCCAACCCTTAGCCTGCTGCTACACTAGCCAAAACCAGCACAGCCCAGAGCAGATCAGCCTTTCAGTTGTTTTATGATGTTGGGTGTTTGGTGGTTTGTTAAATAGCACTTTTATGCTTTTATGGCAATGACTGACTGAAACAACACCAGAAGAGGATTTGGTAAAATTCAGGGTAGCTTACAAGGATACATGAAATATATCAGCATAGATTAAATTTAAGTCTAAGTAAATCTAGGCCAGGTGTGGTGGCTCACAACTGTAATCCCAGTACTTGGGAAGCTGAGACAGGAAGGATCGCAGGTTTGAACCAGCTTTAGCAACTTAGTAGTGAGACTTTCAGAGACATAGTGAGACCCTGTTTAAAAAAAACAAAAACAACAACGACAAAAACCCCCAGGGGTCTGGGGGTGAAGTTGGAGGTAGAGTGCCCCTGGGTTCAGTCCCCTCCCCCCAAAATCCATATTTTCCTTTCTCTGATGGATACGTATCAGTAATATTACATTTCTGGTTAGATACAGGGACATACAGGAAAATAAACCCAAGAAAAACAAATATATGAGCAAATCCCACAAAGTGGCCTGATGGAGGAACAGAGCAAGTGAGCAAAAGAACAAATGTGCACTGGGCAACCAGGCATGGAGGCACACGCCTGGAATCCCCGTACTTGGGAGTTGGAGACAGGAGGATCACAAGTTCAAAACTAGCCTCAGCAACTTAGCGAGACTCTCAGCAATCTAGCAAGACCTTGTTCCAAAACAAAAAATAAAAAGGGTTAGGGATGGAGCTTGGAGGTAGAATGCCCCTGGGTTCAAGTCCCAGTAACATGCACACACATACACACACCCGACACACAGACACACACACACACACACACACACACACACACACACACACACACTGAAAAAGAGTGCACTGTGCAGAGTGGGAGGGGTGGAGAGTGCCTTGTGGACTCACTTCATGAACAGCTTGAAAGCTACTCTGACGATTCTTTCTAGGGTAATAGTGAGAAAGTGGAGATTGCATTATTCAAGTGATGCTTCAAAAGATTACCCTGGCTTTGGTCCTTATTAATTTCCTACGCAGGTGTTTAAGAGTCCTCGTAGCAAGATCTAAGAAAATCATTTTAGTATAGGGAACAAAATAGATAAAATAAAATGAAGGTAAGGAAATAGAGTTTTCTCAGTAGGGTTGACTGTTCATAGCAGGCTATCTTTCATTTTTGGAAATACAAGTCTAAAATAAACATATCCTTTGGGTAACTTATGCTGAATATCAAAGGGAAATATTTTAGGGTCCCAGAGCTCCAGGCTTTCTTTAGTTTTTCAAGTAATTTCCCATGGTACAAATAAATTTAATAAAAATATAGAGAGCTGGTGTTCCTGAAAAATTCCTTTCCTTTCCTTTCCCATCCTTCCTTTCAATCAAGGTTGAAGTAACCCTGGTACACATTTAACCTGCAGGTTCAGTTGGCCTGAATTCTCTCACTAGCTTACACATTCCTGTGCAGCTAGTTTTGTTAAGGAGTTTGCCTTAATATTGTACCCTGGAGCCCCCTGGGAAACTTAGGGGCGCTGATATCCAAGCTGCATTCCAGACCTCGAGTCAGAATCTCTGGGATAGAGTGAGAGCATCTACCAGCTTCCACCCCACACTCGATCCTCATGAACAGCCGCCCCTAGTAAGCACTGAAGAAGATCCTCTGGGCGGAGTGTACACTCTGCCCTCCCTGCTCAGTCCTGGGCAGCTGTCCTGCTGCCCATGCTGCCCAGCAGCAGGCAAGATGGGGAGCAGGTGAGCAGGTGGCCAGAAGGTTGTTGGGTGGCGAGCCTTCCACTCTCTGTCCTAGAGATGATAGAGTACACAGCTAAAACTGTTCTGCCTTAAGGATGTCCTTTTTGCAGCCAGTCCCAGGGACAGCTAAAAACCACCTAAGAACCACATTCCATTGATTTTCAGACTCTAAAAGCCTGCTTTGTTTTGTGCCAATTCTTCCCCCACCCCCTCTAAATTACAAAAGGAATCAGATTTTCTCTTTTGAATTTAGTCTGATTTTCTTTTTCCAAAAGCACATCCTGAGATACCAGAGAAGATTGGACATGAAAAGATTCAGGGGATGTGTTTCATAAACTTGGTTAATGTTAAAGTGGATTCAGAGTCAGATGTGGAGGGAGAGCAGAAACGCTTCCCGTTATGCTAACGCGCTGCAAGTAGAAGTTTCATCCCACATCATTATCAATTCATGCTGTATCTTTGGGTTATATATTTTTAAATAAAGAAATAAAGGGGAAGTCATGTTAGTCATATCTCTGGACTCAGCCTGCTGCACCAAAAAGGTTGGCCACTGAGGGTAAGAGGCTCAAGTGGCAAATGCACTGAGGTTGGAGTCCTATTACTAATTCAGGAGCGAGTGCATTAGGAGTGCTCTGAGCAGCACACCCGTCAGATACAATTAAAGAGCTGCACATGGAGACAACCTCTTCATAATTCATGGGACAATTTCATTTTCTTTTGGGGGAGAAGGTTTCTTGTCGATAGAAATTTGTCCAGTGAGTGAATTGTTAGAAATACCAATAAAATAATATCTTTGATGAATTTTACAGATATTCTCTCTCTCTCTCTCTCTCTCTCTCTCTCTCTCTCTCTCTCTCTCTCTCTCTCTCTCTCTCTCTCTTCTCCTCTCCTCCCCTCCCCTCTCCTCTCCTCTCCTCTCCTCTCCTTGATACTGGGAATCGAACAACCTTGGAAGTAGACATCCTACCTCCAAGCTACACTCCCAGCCCTTTTTATATTTGGGGAATTTTTTGAAGCAGGGTGTTGCTAGGTTGCAGATGGTCTCACTAAATTGCTGAGGCTGACCTCAAACCTGTGATCCTCCTGTCTCAGCCTCCCAAGTACTGGAATTACAGGCATGTGCCACCATGCCTGGCTAGTTTTACAGATATTCTTAGTTAAGTTGTAAAAATATGTAGCTGGCCGAAATCCAATTTCATCATCTTTTTATAGTGTTGTTTTTCAATAGCTCCAGTTTTTTGAAATGTGGGTTGGTAGAAAGCAAAGTTCATTAGGAATTTCTTTTTTCATGTTGAAAACAACTGTAAGTCTAATCTCTCTCCAAACAAACTTCTAATTTTGATGCAAGGAAAAAACATTTATTTTTTTATTCAGTGTTTAATGTTCTCTTCTATTAACTTACAATAAAGAAAAATTTCCAGTTAACACTGGATGGAAAACAAATGGTTTCACTTAAAATCAGTCTCCATATATTTGAAGATGGTAAACAGGAAAAGGAGTTGAGGTTAGGACTGGGATTTCTTGTCCATAGTATATCTTAATGATTATTAAAAAACAATAACAACACTGTGTCCCAATTACTACTAAAAGTTACTGATTTTCAAGTGTGTGTTTGCTGGATTCCAGCCCAAAGCTTGTAGCATCTAAGCATATACTCTCATATAAGATTAGTTCAGTTCACAGCTAAAAAAAAGTAAAAATTTTAAATGGAAAATAATGAAAAATATACTTAATCTTTGAAATTAGAAAAACACTAAATATTTGGTCTTGTCCGAATAGCCAGTTATCTCCTAAAGGGACAGATTATTTCTTTCAATGTAGGAGTAAACTAAGGCAAACAAAATTACTCCAAAAAGAAGATACGTAAGTAAAAGTAGTTGCTCTTCCAAAAATTTGTATTTGGCTATATCTCAGTATTTTTCATACTCAGATACACTTGCCTTTTTGTATCCAAGGGTATATATTTTAGAATTCTGGATTTGAAACAAAAGAAAAAGTCAGTGAGTATAATATTAAGTCATTGGAAAGTTGAGATTTCCAAGACTTATATATACTTTGCTAAGTGGAAATCAGACATTAAATAATAGGGGATGGGGGCCATGGCCTTACCCTTGGGGCTCCTGGCAGTGTGATCTGGAAATAGCAATATCAAGGAGTCTGTGTAGTTATGGAAGAATATCCCAGGTAAATAAAACTAGCTCCCTTTACCAAAAATGTTAAAGTAGTCAAAATTCCAGCAAAAAGAGATTGTCTTTTTGCCTTTTTAAAAAAGGCAGATACTGTCATCCAGGGAAAAACAATGATTTTAACAAGAGAATCCTTGTTAAAAATATTGTAAATATTGACGTTGGTGTATCATCTGATTCCAAAAAGCAATTAAAAAAGTTGACCTGCAGTTGAGAGTGGTTGATCTGAAGATGAGAATCTACAACATTTGATGGCAGAAACCACAAGAATAGATTACATCCCTAGGTTGGAATACTGTGGTGATAGGACTAGAGGCTCAAGAATGGATTTAGAATGTATTCAATTTTAAGGTTAAGTAGGGGAGAAAGAAACTAGCACCAGAGATAGGCCTTCCATAACCATTAATTCAACACACACTTGATGTTCAGTGTAGAGATATTTACAAAGTTGAATTTTTTTATATTGGATGGAGAGAATCCCTAAGTGCTTATGTTAATTACTGTGTTTCTCTTTTTTAAAAAAACAACAGTTCACACAGATTCCTGCTGTATGTTGCAGTATAATAAATAATTTAACTACTGGTTTAGCCAGGCAGGATTTTTTTCTCTCTCTTTTTACCATATTCAATGTTCAGCCACAATTTCTCAATTAGGAAAGGTTACTCTCTATTTCTCTCTCTTTACCAAATATCTTGAGAATAGAATCTTCTTTTTCCAAAGTCTAAAGAGTTGAAAGGTCAGCCGGGCGTGGTGGCGCACGCTTGTAATCCCAGCATTCGGGAGGCTGAGACCGGAGGATCTGGGTTCGCGGCCAGCCTCAGCTACCTAGTGAGGCACTGCAACTTAGTGAGAACCGGTTTCAAAATAAAGAATAAAAAATAGGTCTGGGGGTATATAGCTCGGAGGTAGAATGCCCCTGAGTTCAATCCCTAGTACCGCAAAAAAAAAAAAAAAAGTTAAAGAGTTGAAAGGTTACTGTCTTGATATTGTTTTCCAAGTTTGAGTTATGCTATTGCTTCCTCCAAAAGATATTTTCTGACCCACCTTCTCCCTAGCTTCTGCATATTAGGGAAAGCATCTGATTTTTTACTTTTTGCGACTGACTAATCTCACTTAACATAATGTTTTCCACTTCCACCCATTTCCCTGCAAATGACATGATTTTGTTCTTCTTTATGGCTGAGTAAACTTCCATTGTGTACATATTCCATTGTTTTGTAATCCATTCATCTGTTGATGGACATCTTGGCTGGTTCCATAGTTTGGCAATTGTGAATTGTGCTGCTATAAACATGAGGGACTCTAGATGAAGAGAGAGAAACCTTTGATGAGCAAAGAAGATGACCTAACTGAAGGTGATGGGAGGGGAGAAGGGGAGGAAAACACCCTAATGTACATGATGTACATTCACAAACATATCAAAGTCAATCACTAAATGGAACATGAGAAGGAGGGAGGGGGGAGGGAATGGGACAAGAATTGGGAAAGGGTTAAATAAGAGATATGTGCATGTATGCCTCTACCAGCTTGTATCTAACAAAGATGTATGATTACAATGCACCAATAAGAAATTTAGAAAAACAAAAGATATTTTCTGCATCTGATCACAGATGAACTTGTTACTTCAGCAAACATTACCAGATTTAATTAGAATGATGTTTTAAAATCTAAAGCTCTAATATACAATGTGCATTTCAAATAACATTTTCAGATCTTAGTTATGGAAATAGAAATCATTCAGATCTCTTATATGATGATTACATTTTAGGTCCTATTCCCATATCCACAATAGCAGCCTGTACAAAGACAAACCATGATTTGGAGATCGGGGATTAACATTTGCTGTATTGTACCTAATAGTTTTCATCTCCTGTATCTAACTACTGAAATAGATTATTATCTCTAAAGGGAGTGGTAACTGGGCCAAGTGGCTAATGGAAGGTTGGCTCTCTCAGGTTGGGGCTTTGAGCAGGAAACTGCTACCTGATAGAAAAGGAGAAAAACAAAACAACAACAAAAACAGAGAATGGACTAGTGGAATAATCCATAGTCCATAAAGGAAATTTGAGATCAAATGCTTGGAGGAGTAAAGATAAAGTAAGATCAAAGATGGAAACTGAAGTTCGAGTTTAGGTTTGAGTTTGGGTGGCAAGAGAATGTAAATGGCAAGACCCAGAGGAGGACCCTGAGCTGTTTCCTGGAGACTAGCTGTGATTGAGGATCACTTTATGGAAACAAAGATGTGTGTTACATGGTTTAGTCTACCTGGTTTAAAGCACTAGAAGTGAAAAGGACGGAATGATCAGGCAAAAAAGTCCCCCAGTAAGACTAATGGGGCATTTGCTTTAAGCCCATTTGGTGCGTTTCTCAAGTGGAAAAGGCTCTACTTTTGCTGGCCTTTCATCTCCAGGATTTAGTATTGAGCATAACGCTGACAGAAATCCTATGCTTTCTTACTGCTTAACAGAACCCATGAAAAGGGTGACTTTCAGGTGAGCTGTCTCTAGCACAGAGTGGTTAAACATGAGGTGGAGTCCTATGGGCAGTGGTGTGTGAAAACATAGACTTTATTGTTTCTGTGACCTTAAATGATGTTAAATAAAAATTTTCCAGTTTCCAGAAGGAACCATGGAGCCCAAATTGGCCTTTCACTTTTTGTTTGATGTTTCATTAATCTTTACATACTCATTGGTACATTTAAAGGTGTCCTTCTCAACTCTACATCCATGAATAATCCAGAAAAGAGCGAATGAGCCTTGGACCAGCCTACAATGGATATCAAAACAATGGATTTAATAAGATGAGAAACTAGGGTTCCTATTAGATCTGTAGCACCCTCATATCTTATATTCAATGAAAAGCAAAATCAAGTCCCTATTTCTTCTTCCTTCTCCTCTTTCTCCCCTTTTCTCCCTTCCCCTCTCCTCTATCTCCTCTCCTTTTCCTCCTTCTCTTCTTCTATGTCCTTCTTCCTTTAGCTTTGTTTATTTGGATCTCAGATGCAGAGAATTAGATAAACCATTTTCTTCCTTCATGACACATTGGCATCAATTGTCCATGAAAGGCCCCCTTTTGTCTCAGTTGTTTATTTTTATTCTGTTTTATTCTGCTTCTGTACTCCTAATTATCACCTATATCCTATTTCTATAACATCTTTCTGATTCTCCTACTTTAATTCAAACTTTTGTATGTAAATTATCAGACAAACCATTAGAATAGCCTGTTAACTGGTCTCTCTCATGTAACTTCTCAAATAATTCTGCATACTTCCAATACTGGGAATATGATCATAATCATCCAATGTCCCATCTTTGATCTTATAAGACACAGTTCAAACTCCTTCACTCAAGGTGAAATATTCCCCAACATCATGCCCTTTGTGTTCTCACAGTTATAACTTTCCCCTTACACCTTTCCTGGATCTCTTTCCTCCTATGCTCCTTCTTGGGGTCTGATACATGTGTATTTGTCTTACAGGGTTCTTCTAAAGGTTTCTCTCTGAAGGTTTCCTGATTACATGTCACTCATATAGAATTGATTGTACTACTTATTTTGCCACCATGCCATGTCCTTATTTCTAAAAACTAAATAATAAATAAATAAATAACATTAGCACTTTGTTACATTCATAGTTTACACATGTCAGTCCTCTGGAGACCTTGACCACATCAATTAGTCCATTTCCAAGTACCATTTATAAAGATCTTGGCAGATACAAGGTCTTCATTAGATGTTTGTTAATTGAATGAACACTGAAGCTGCAATGAAGCAAAATAGTCCTAACCATGACCTTAAACTTGGATTGATTTGTATGGCTGACTTTTATTCAGGAAAGAGGTTTAATGTACATGGAGAAGGGGTGGGGTGCAGCATGCTAGCCTGACCTAAAGCATTAGTCTGGTCATATTCAGTTTGTTATT
>PVLC010000314.1:157359-181612 GCA_004027655.1 Graphiurus murinus
CCCTCCCCCTCCCTTCCCCTTCCTTCTTTCTTTCTCCTCCCCTCTCTGATGCCATGAGCCGACAGAAGCTCTCAACTCTCTCTTTCTGTTCCTGCCGCCATGCCCTCATCTCTTGAGATGTGACCCAACCTAATGTAAACTGAAACCTCCATAATTGCAGGCAAATAAATCTTCCTTCCTCTAAGTTGTGATCATGTGGTATTTTGCATCACAGCAATGAGAATGCCAACTGATCACTTTCTCTGATCAGTATGTCAACAGGTACCTTTTTAAATACAGAAACCAGGCCCAACTATTAAGCATGATGTTCCAGTCCCTTCATGGTTTGATTTTGACCTACCTTAGCAATATTTGCTATGTTTGAGTCTCACTTTATAGATACAAAGATGTATGTTTTATGTATTTTATAAACTTGCCTGTGTCTGCCCCTTTTAGCACTTCCTTTACTGTCCTTTGTCCTTATTAAGATTAACTTTTCCTACTTCGTCTTTGATGTTTGATATTCTGTTCAGTCCTTCAAGACACCATTTGACTGCCACCCATCCCAAGAAGGATTCCTTGATTCTTCTAGATAATGCCTTCTCCTTTAAGCCTTTATTTCAGTCTCTTTTTATGGCACAGATAGTAGTGTGCTTTATACTTATTGGGAGTATGATCATTTCACCAAATCTGCAAGGAAGAGAGACTACATGCTATTGATTTGAGTCTTCTTCCTGCATCTCAGTGAATGTCATAGGGAGATAAGAAAATTGTCATGTACTTAGCACCTATTGTGCAGCAGACACCAGATGAAGTAATTTGTACATTATTTCAATTTCCACATTTGACATGTTAGTTGGTCCACCTGCTCATGATTACTGAACTAACAAGTTAGTGAGGGCCAGGTCGTGGATTCAGAGCATCCCTTTTACCACCACCTTACCACTTCACAGCCCTGTCAGTCTTGCTGGCTGTGAACCACAGTGATTCCTGTTTGTAGATTTCTCTCTGCTGTTGCTTTTTAAATATAAGGGAGAACTGTTAGCCCCAGTTGATACCTGATAACTCGAAAGTGGGCAATTTGGCTTGTGTATCACTCAGGTCCTGCTTTCTCCCTTGGCCTGCTTCTGAGGTTGGGAATCAACCTATTTGCTCTTTAGTATGACATTTACAGAGGGAAGCAGAGAGAACTTTGATGTGGATTTTAATTTTCATTGGAAGCTCTGGAGAACTGTTATAGACAGAGATTATTTGATTAATCTGCCTTTATAGAGTAACTTTCTGACTTCATAGACATTTAAAATTTACTACTACTTTGAAGGTGTCTGGGATACTATTTACCTCCTATTTCTTGATATAGATAAAAAGTACTAAAAGATATATACTCTTGTGGTTTCTGAGGTTAAGATCTATTGTTATATATTATAGAGACTGTCCTGTGATTTTTTTTAAAAAAATCAGCATTATTTTAATAAAGGAAGAGAAAAAGAACAAGTATCTATAATGTCTTTTCTTTTGGCAGTAGAATCTCTGGAGGTAGACATCTGCTAAACTGGAGACCAATTTTCTTCAATTTTGATTAGAAATTTTTGTCACTTCATCAAAACTTCTAAATGCAAAGTCATTATCAACGTTCATTTATCCCTGAGAGTCAGAAGTATGCCCCAGATGGTTGTGTTGTGAGCGCAGATTCACAGAATGGTTTAGAGTCCTTCCAAACTCCCCACTTTGAAAGGTACTTCTGATGGTCTCTCCTAGGCTTCCATGGTTATTATCTGACTCCAGGCTCCATCTTCCATTGCAACCTCTCAGACAAGTCACAATGACACAGAAGTCTCTGGATACTAGAAAGTAAAATGAAATGTAATAAGTTCCAGCTAGAGAGATTTTCTTTTGATGATTCCTTCTATCTTCCTTCACCTCCTCTATGGAAAATATTAGGGCACTATCATCTTTTATTATCTTGATTTATAACCTAAAGTCACAATTAGAAGGTAAAATATAAAAACATAGATTTAAATGGCATCAAAATTGTGCCTTTCCATTTCATTCTTTTCTCTCTTACACACACACACACACACACACACACACACACACACACACACACACCCTTTGATTCCTTTTCCTCATAAGGCATTCCTAGCTCCCTTGTCTTTATTAGTAGTACATTTTCTGCAACCCACAAACTGTACAACCCACAAACTGTACAGTAGTTCACTGTTATCCACAATTTTACATTTTGTAGTTTCAGTTACCCAGGATCAACTGCAGTCTAAAAATATAAAATTAAAAATTCCAGAAATAAGCAATTTGCAAGTTTTAAATTGCACATCATCCTGAGTAGCACAATAAATCTCATGGCATTCTACTTTGTCCTGGGCAAATCATCCACACTGTATACACTATTTGTCATTAGTCTCAGATTGACTGTTGCAGTATTGCAGAGACTGTGTTCAAGAAACTCTTATTTTACTTAATAATGGCCTAAAGCACGAGAATAGTGATACTGGCAATTTGGATATGGCAAAGAGAAGCCATAAAGTACTCTCTTTAAAAAGATAACAGTTCTAGATTTAATAAGGAAAGAAAAAAACCTGTGCTGAAGTCATTAGTATCTATAGTAAGTTATTAATTTCTTACTGTGTCTAATTTACAAATTAGCCTTTATAGTTGGTATATTTGTATAGGATAAACTATCATTCGTATAGAATTCAGTACTAGTTATGGCTTCAGGTATCCCCTGGGGATCTTGAAACAAATCCCTCAAGGACTGCTATACTCTTGTGTCATTACATGCCTGGTTTACACACATTAAATTAGATGTACAATGTGCATCTTATATTTATTGAGTTGATTATGACAAGGATTGTGATGAATGGTCTTTGGTAGCTTTAATCTATCATCCAGAAAGCTCCATTTTCCAACAGTCAGGTGATTAGAAGAATAAAGCTGACCTATTATGCAACTTCCTTTTCTTGCTTCATTTCATTTTCATTATGGTTCACAGTACTGAATGATGGTGGCCTTCATTCATTCAATAAGCTATTAAGTCATTCAAACAAGTTCCACTGAGTGCTTTCTGTAGGCTACACACCACTCAAGGCACAGAGAACAACAATGAACAGGCAAAATCCTTTCATGTGGCCAACAAAAAGTGGGAAGGATAACACACTAATAAGCTGTCTATTTGCAATATATAGGAGGTGAGTATGAGGCTGGGAAAGGGCCAGCAATGACAGGAAAGGTGACTGAGGACAGAGGCCTTAGGAAAAACTAAGAAGGCAAGCTGAAGTAGAAACCAGAATGAAATAGAAGCGAGAGGTAAGAGCTACCTGTGACAGCTTTCCAAGAAGAGGGAAAAACATGTCAAGGGACTGAGGATAGCATAGTCAGCATGCTTAGGGAGCAAAAAGTGCATAAAATCTGAACACAAGGAGCAACAGGGAAAGTAGCTGGAGAGTAAGTAGCAGATGGGTAGATGTATGTAAGATCTGTGAGCCAGAAATAAACAACAACAAAAAAAACCAAATAAATAAATGCTTGAATTTCATTCTAAGAATGTTGGTTTGCCACTGGAGAATTTGAGCAGAGAGGACCTAATCTGACATTTGTTTTTTAAAACTCACTCCAGCTGCAATGAGGAGAATGGACAATTGAGATACCAGTGGAATCCAGGAAGCCAGTCATGAGTTATTACAATAATCTGGGGAAAGATAATGGTGGCTTGAACCAAGATTACAGTAGAGGGGAGAAAGACAAGGTTAGATTTGTGCTGTTCTCTGCAGTAAAAACAAATAGGTCTTCCTGACAGGTTGGATGTGCAGTAGGAGAAAGAAAGGCGACAAGGATAACTTCAAGAATTGGAGAGGCACAGCTAGTTGAGTGAAGTTGGTGTTCTTTGAGAGAAAGAAGTCAGAGGGAAGAGAAATTCTAGAGAGGCAAGAAGAAGTCAAGAGTTCTTTTTTGGACACATTGTATTCATATGGAATTCCTACCTCCCAGTAATCTTCTCATAGGTTAGTCTTGAAGGCAACACACAGCTGTGGTTAAGTGTGATCTCTAAACTTGGAATCTATAAGTAGCAACTATGTGATCTAGAAAAATAATTTAACTTTTTTTTAACCTCAGTTTCCATACCTGTAAAACCTACTACATAGGTTTAGGTGAAAATTAAATGATTTTGTAATGTGTTTAGAACCCATTATAAAACACAATTTCCACATCATCAGGCTATGTGGAAAACATCTATAACTTTTGGAGGTAACCACTGAACAATCCATACATGCTTCATGGTGCATGTCTAGAAGGTCAAAAGTGCAAAAAGAAATAGATGAGACAAAATTTTGATAATTGTTTAAACTGAGTGAAGACCATATGGGGACTCACAGTATTTTCCATCTACATTTGAAGGATTGTATAATACAAAGAGAGAATGAAATACTATTTCTATGATATCAATGAATGAATATATGTAATATATTGCTTAGAAAAATGACTGAAATGCCCCTCGACTAAGGAATGTAGGAACAGCAGCTGTATATCCATATTAAGGTCTATTACTCAGCGAAGAAAAGGAGGAACTACTGATATGCTCAACAATATGAATGACTCTTAAATGCATACTGTTGTATGAAAAAAGCTAGACTTAAAGGCTACATACTTCATGGTTTCATTTATATAGCATTTTGGAAAAGGCAAAACTAAGAATAGGAAGAGGTCATGGTTGTCAGGGGCTTAGGGTTGAGGGAAGGGTTTACTACAAGAAAAAAAGGTAATTTTGAGGAGATGAGAGGACTTTTCAGTATCTTGACTATGGAGATGCACGATTTTACACATTCCTAGATGGTTTTTATCGATTATTAGCTCATCCCCAGTGATCTTAGTTCTGCATTAGAAGGATGTCCCATTTTGGAGAGCAGGTCACAAGAGCATCAAGGGGTGACTTTGTTGGCTTCATAGAAGACATGTAAGTTGCCTTAGGATCTTCCTACAAGTGTTACTAGAGTCCTAGACTAGAGGCATGACTCTGGGGATCCACCATTATCAGGTCTGGCCACTTGCCCCTAAAAGTAAACAGAGAATGTAATGGATAAAAGCATAAAATTAACTTTAATCAGTGTAGCTACTCTGGGAAGACAAGGGGACACATGTCTTTAGCCCTGTCTTCCAGGGGCTGACGAAGACTTAGAAACTTCATAGAAGGGGGAATGAGAGCCAGTGTTGGAATTTGTACAGCTGGAGGATTTTCACTGCTGAAACCAGGTGATCTGGGTTAGGTGTGTGTTTGAGTCCGTTATTATTTTGGTATTGGTCAAGGATAAGAAAGTTGCCATCACCTGGGATAGGGGAAGCCTTCACTCATCACAAGAGGTCTACCAACCAACCAGACATTGTTCCTGGGATTCAGGTGACTCAGAGAAAAGGAGATGGATATAAAATGGAGGCATAGATGCTAATTCATTAAGCTTGCTTCTAGCTACCCATCAGACATTTGTAGGCAAAAGTGAAGAGTCTAAGTCCTTGTTATACAAGGAAATAAGACGGGGAGATATTTTAAACATCACTCTAATTTTTTTTTATCATCCCCTTTAGAACTATCCCAGAAATATATTACCTTGGTGCCTGTTATGGTTTGGATTTTAAATGTCCCCCAGAGAAGCATAGATGTTAGATAATACAGCCAGGCTGGGAGGTAGGACATGACTGGGGAGGTGGATCCCTGGGGGCATGGCCAGAGACTGACTCTCTCTCTCTCTCTCTCTCTCTCTCTCTCTCTCTCTCTCTCTCTCTCTCTCTCTCTCTCTCTTTCTCTCTCCTTTTCCGTGCCCTAAAGCTCTGCCTCTGATCTGTTCCTGCTGCAAGCTGACCTGACCTCTAAAATCACAGACTGATCTCTGAAAGAAACTTTTTTCCCTCTAAGTTGTGCTCATAAAGTATTTGGGTCACAGCAAGGAAAAAGCTGACTAAAACAGTGCCCCCAGTTAAACTCACTCAGGTAAAACCTTGACTAGGTGGTCAGCAAAGTAAGAAACAGGTTCTTTGTAAAGCATGAGGTTGACTGGTGAAGGCAGTGGCAGTAGCAGTAGCAGAAGTATCCAGCCGTTGAATTTGGCAGTGGCTACTAGGTGGAGACAGAAATCCTCCCCATTATGGGCAAATGCAGCCACGTGGGCTGAGGGGGTGGGGAGACATTCCCCATATTGTACTGCAGTTAGTTCCTTGAACACCCATAATTTACCTTTACAATCTCCATTCTTATGCACTTGGCTCCATAACAGGTGCTTAATACATTTTTTGCATCAAAGAGCTTCCCAAGATAACTCAATAGACGGAGTAGCCAGATGTCAAACTCATGAATGGGAGTCATAGTTGGGAGTGTAGATCAGTAACAGAGCACTTGCCTGGCATGCACAATGCCCTAGGTTCAATGCCTAGTACCACAGAAAATATAAAATAAAAGTGAAATAATATTGAAATAAATAAAGCCATTACTTTTTCCCAGCCATAATTAGCAGATCCCCCATTAGGCCTGAGATAAAATATGATGGTTGCTTGCAACAAACCACTCACACTCTCTGGCCTTCCTGCTTCTGGCTTGGCAGTATGGTGGGACCATTTGCAGAGGTCATAGGGCTTTCTATATTTGCTAACAGGGATGATTCACTTTGCCCTGTAAAAGCAGTAGCTGAACTTGTGTTCCTGTAAGAGACTTGACCTTGAGGAAACTGTGAATAAGCACGGCAGGATGCTTGGCTGGTGAAAAACGATGAGGGGCTTGGAGGCCTTCTAAATGCCAGAGAAAGTTGTAGGGGAAATGTGCAGGGTTAAAGGAAAACAGTCCTCTCTCATCCTAAAGGAGAGAGTAATACAGCTTGAAATGAATGTACCTGTTCAGTCATTCTGAAAGCCTTGTTATAGTAGGATTCCTTAAGATTTTCTACAAATTATTGTACTGTAAAACATTCATCAGAGACAATGCTCTATGTTGACCTAAGCTTTTCTTTTTGCTTCTAATGCATAAAGCCCACATTCCCAGGCTCATCCCTTCTTGGTGGGTCATGCAGCTCATTCTAGCCAATAGGATGCAGGTAGCTGCAACGTAACTACCTTCCAGGCCTCTTGAGCCTCCTGTGAAACGTCCAATACTGCTCTCTCTACCACATGCTTGATGTGAATATGCTAATTTCTGGAACCACCTAATAGAAGGATCCAAACACTCTTAAGAGTCACTCTGGAGAGCCCACTGACTAAGCTCATTGACCTGTGATGTGTGTGAGAATAGAGCTTTCATTGTGATTCACCATAGGCACAGTATTATATAACAGTATTATATAACAGTGACTAGTGTTAATTATCTGATCAGTATAGACCATGACCAAGATTCTTTATTGCTTAAGAGAAAACAAAGTGGCTTCTATCATCCAAACTAAAACTAGCATTGGGATAGTTAGGTTTGAAAGCTTGTAAGTACTTATACTTTAAGCTTGTTATTACTTTGGGAAACCCATACCTACCTTCTGCCTGATATTTTTTTCTCCAGCTTATGGGCCACCTAACTGTCACTCATCCTTCAAGTCTCAGCTTATCCCATCTTTGGAGAAGCCTTTTTCTAAAATGTGTTCTCTATCATTTTCTTCTATCACACCCAATTAATTTCCTTTCATAGTACTAATAATGATCCCCAATCATTCTTATTTCTATTCTCCACCAGGTAATAAGCTCTCTGAAGCCAAACAATTTGCGTGTCTTGTTCTTTACTGCAGGGCCCACCCTCATCATAGTACACTACTCACGGTGAGAGAATTTAATTTTATGAATGAATGAATGAATGAATGTAAGGTTGGTAGTGAGCATTGCAGAACAAAGATGAATACAAAGAACGAATCACTAATAATGATGCTTAGTCAAACATACTGAAAAGGACAATATAAAAATGCAACACAGGATTTTAAAAAAATAATAGAATGAGAAGCCAACCTGAACCAGTTTTCAGTGGCCAAACATGAAAAATTTTGAGAATAAAATAAATAATATACTATTGGATTAGAATCCAAAGTATAAGACGCTGGATGTGGTGACATTACCTGTAATCCCAGTACTTAGCAGGCTGAGACAGTAGTATTGTTTGAGGTGTGAAGTCAGCCTCAGCAACTGAGTGAGGCTGTCAGCAACTTAGCAAGACCCTGCTTCGAAATAAAAAAATAGAAGGGTTGGAGTATAGCTCAGAGGTAGAATTCCCCTGGGTTGAATCCCCAGCATCACAGGAAAATAAAAACACACAAATATTTGAGAGTCAATTATCATATAAATAAATATTGAAATAAATAAATGAATAAATAAATAGGAATGAGAGACAAATTTCACATGTAAAAGAATTTGAAAGTATTCCCCTTCAAGGAGATGGAGTCCAACTTTCTGCTCTTTGAGAGTGTGTGTGCTTAGTGACTTGTTTTCAGAGTAGAGTATGGAAAGAAGAGGGAGAAAAGTAAGTTTACAGTGGAGAAACCTGGCAAAAAGTACCTTGGTGAGATGGCAGAGGCTAATACTAACAATGATAACTCATATCAAAAACATGTACCCTCAATGTGATATGAAAGGCACAAAGACACACAACCCCTGTCAAATCTTGACACACCCAGATTGAGGGGCCTGCTGCTCCCTAGTGTTCATCAGCAACAAGGAGTGTGAGAAATGGTTACACCTGGGAGGGGTCTATATTGGCTCCCTCAAAGAAATAGAATGTGTGTGTGTGTGTGTGTGTGTGTGTGTGTGTAGATATGTGCATGGGAATGTGTGTATGTGGGGGTGTGTATATGTGTGGGTGTGTGTATTTGTGAGTGTGAGGGATGGAGGTGTGTGGGTGTGTGTAGGCATGTGTATATGTGTGAATGTGTGGGGGTGTATGTAAGTGTGTGGGTGGGTGGGTCATGTGGGTATGGGTAGGTATGTGTGTATGTGTGTGGGTGTAGGTGTGTGTGAATGTGTGTGTGTGTGTGGCTGTATGTGTGTATATTTGGATGTGTGGGGGATTATATGGGTGTGTTTGTGTGAACGTCTGTGGGTGGGTGTGGGGGATGTGAATATATGTAGGTATGTGTGTGAGTGTGTGTAGGTGTGTACACATATAAGTGATTCACTATAAGAATGAACTAATGTGATTATGAAGGCTGGTGCATCTGCACACAATCTATAGAGTCAGTGTCCCCATTTGAAAGCCACTAGGAAGGAGAAATTCTCTCTCTGACAGGAGGGTCAGCCTTTTGGTCTAATCAGGCCTCCAACTTATTGGATAGAGCCCAGTCATATTAGGGCAGTCCACTTTACTCAGTTTTCCCATTTAAGTATTCATCTCACCCCCAAAAACCCTTACAGAAACACCCAGAATAATGTTTGAATCTGTGCACTGCAGAACCCAGTCAAGTTGTCACATAAAATTACCATCACAGAACCTAAGGAGATATAGTAACTAAATGCAATGCATTTCTAAATATGATCCTGGCACAGAAAAATAACATTTGCTAAAACTAGGGAAATCCAAATAAAGTATGAACTTCAATAATATCATATCAATATTGGCTTAATTGTAACAAATGTACTGAATTAATGCAAATGGTTAGGAGTAGAGAGGACTGGGTGAGAGGTACGTGGAAACTCTCGGTATTATCTTTTCAACTTTTCTGGAAATAAAACTATTTAAAATAAAAAGTGTTTTTTAAAAGCAGTAACTTGGATAGGCATGGTGGCACACACTTGTAATTCCAGTACTTAGGAGGCTAAGACAGGAGGATCACAGGTACAAAGCCAGCCTCAGCAACTCAGTGAGGCTTTCAGCAGCTTAGTGAGACCCTGTTTCCAAATAAAAAATAAAATAGGTTTGGGGGGTGTAACCTGGAGGTAGAAGGTTGCTGGTATTCACCCCCAGTACCACACACACACACACACACACACACACACACACACACACACACAAAGCAATACTTTGTACATAGTAAATACCACATCAGTTGAGTGAGATCAAGAAAGGCTTCATGGAGCAGGTGTGGTGGCACACTCTTGTAATCCCAGAACTTGGGAGGCTGAGATCGGAGGATCTGGGTTTTCGGCCAGCCTTAGCTACTTAGTGAGGCCCTCCACAACTTAGTGAGACCTTGTTTCAAAATACAGAATAAAAATAGGGCTTGGGGTGTAGTTCCAAGGTATAATGCCCCAAGTTCAATCCCCAGTACTGCCCCCCGCAAAAAAAGAAAGGTTTCATGAAGGAGGTGGCCTTTTAAATGCAGGCAGGCACCAGGTTATGGTCCCCGAGTTCCAAATTGGCAAGTATTTGATTAAGACTGTCTTAATCAGAACTGTAGATATTCAACATTACATAAGAGAGTGGGGGGAAGGGAATCCACACTTACAAGGGAAGAGAAATCCATTGTGGAGCCAGTTGTGAGAACAGGAAAGAAGCACTTGCTTTGGACACCTCAGTGTGACTTGACAGGACCTAGGAACTGAGCAGACATATATATGGAGAAGGATTCAGATGATTTTAAAGATTTTAAGGGATTTTAGCTTGCAAGACTTAAAGGATGGTGGTGGTCAAAAGGAAGGCAGAGCACGAGCAGATTTAGGAAGAATGAAATGTTAAATGTGCATTATTCTCAAACTCCTGGACAGGACAGCAGGGCAGGCTTGGCAAACACACAGGAGGTACTTGAGAGGGATTGTTCATGGACACAGGCACTAGATCCGCTTTAGAGGGGAGCTGTAGCTGGAGTCTTGGATGTAGAAAAGATTGCCAAAAAAGGAAGAAAGATGAGGGTTAGTGACAGAGCACTGGAGGGCACCAATCTTGAGAGGTTTTCAAGAGGTTGGAGAGGAACCAATAAGTAGTGTGCAACTGTAACTCAAGATGACCCTTCTTCATGTAGAAATAAACCAAAAGAAAAGAAATACAACAACCCTTTAAAATGCATTCTAAATAGACTAAGCTAAACTGAAAAAAATTAGAGAGAAAATATAGCCTATTGGAAGTCTACATAAAAATGACCATTGTAGGTATGATTAACAGAATTGAATGCAAATGCAAAAATGATTTGGGGGACAGATGTTTATATAAAGAAAAGAATTGTTTCGGTCAAAATTCTCAGTGCTATAATCCAAGACAACTGAATGCAATGTAGAGGAAGGAAGATTTATTTGCTTATAGTTTTTTGGGAGATCTTGGGTTCAGTCCATATGAGGCTGGGTCTTGGTGCCAAGAAGCAGAGAGAGGGAGAGGGCAGGGCTCCACCCTCATATCATGGAAACTGGAAGCAAAAGAGAGAGCAAAAAATAAGAGGATTCAAAGCCAAAGCACAGTCCCTAAAGTCACACCACCAGGGACCCACCTTCTGCAGCTATACTCCTCCTGTCTAGGTTAACATCCAGCAAAACCATCAGAATGATTCACACTGATGATATTACAACTCTCATGGCTGAATTATGTAAACCCTGAACATTAATACATGAGCTCTTCAGGGGACAATATATGTCTAACCATAACAAGAATATTATAACAATAATCTAGGCCTATTAGGGGGATCACAGGTTCAAGAACAGTCTTAGCAAGTAGTGAGACTCTCATTGTGAGAGTGAGACCCTGTTTCCAAATAAGAAATAAAATTGGGCTGAGGGTATAACTTGAAGGTAGAATGCCTCTGGGTTCAATCCCCAGTACCAAATAATAAAAATCATCATCATAATAATCATAATCATCATCATCATCTAGGCCTATAAGTTACAAATAAAATGAAGATTGAATGATAGGATTAAAGGTGCATTTGTATTTAATACAATTTATTTAAGGAATAAGCAAGAGTTGCAGTTTTATCCTGAAATGTTTATTATTTATTAGACACCCTTAAAATCAGATAGCTTTAAAATATAAGTCTAAGGCATGGTTTATAATATTTATGTTACTTCAAAAGAGAAAATAAATTATAGATAGCTAGAGAGTAAATTATACAGCAAAGAAAAATAGGAATCAAGAAACATTAAAGGCACAGAAGGAAAACAAAATATATCAATTTGACTACAAGTCTGAATCAATTAGTCAAAACTATTAGCATGCAAATAAACAGGTTAGGCTAAAAATATTAGTTCAAAGAAATCAAAAGTATTTTAATGGAAAAGTTAAATAATAGACACACTAGCATAAAATGCAAAATGATTTATACAGAGATATTCATTGCAACATTATTAATAACACCTAAAGAATGCAAACAGCCCAATGTCCATTATTAGGACCCTGGTTGGATGAACTGTGGCACATCCTTGCTATGGAGCACTTTACCCAGAATGAGGATGATCTCTGTGCCTTGCCATGGAGACGTTTCCAGGGTACATCACTGTAGTAGTCACTTGGGTTATTCTTTCTCTCCAGACAACAGCAGGAGTACACTTCTCTGCTATAGAAATAGGAAGAAACTAAAGCTTTTTTCCTACTTCTACCCTCAATCACTCAACACAACACCTCGAATATTAGATTTGGGGAGTCAGGAATATCCTCCAAAACAATTCTGCAGTAATCACCAGCTAGGTGTTCTCTCATTCAATTAAATTCTGACAGTATCTACTTGAAGAGAGCAACTGATCCCACAGATTGAGGGCTCAGTCCCACAAGTCTACCCCTCACTTCAGACACCGGTCACAGGTTGTACGTTGTCACCTATACTTCTGACTGGTTACAAACTGAAGTTCCCATGATCCCTCCTCAGACTCGATTAATTTGCTAGGTGGTTCCTATTTATTATAAAGTAGATTACAAAGGATGCAGATGAAGAGCCAGATGGAAGAGCTGTCGGTCCTCTCTGGGTGCACCACCTCACAGGGACCTCCATGTGTTCAGCTCTCTGGAACCCTGTCCCCCCATCCCTGTCATTTCGGGTTTGTACGGAGGCTTCATTACATAAGCATGATTAATTACATCATTCACCAGTGGTATCAACTCAATCTTTAGCCCCTTTTCCTTTCCTGGAGGTTAAGGGGTGGGACTTAAAATCTTCTGGAAACTGGACCTCCATCCTAAAGCTATTAAGTATCCCTGGATACCAGTCATCTCATGAGCATACAAAAGATACTTTTCATTCCAAGGGTTTTAGGAGCTGTATGCCAGAACACTGGGCAAGAAGAATACACACACACACACACACACACACACACACACACACACATGTATATAGTGAGATATCTAGATATATCTCACAAAATCACATCTGTGAATATTTTAGTGCATCCCTTCATTGTATATTGGGAGGAAGGTGTGTGTTGAGAGGCAAATAACTTATGTTTTGCTTCATAAGTCTGTGGATCAACGGAAGCACATCAAATGAGAATAGACAAAACCACCTTAGAAAACTGTTTAGCAGTTAAATATGAATATATTGAAAACAAAACATATGCATTCCCTATAACCAACCCAGCAATTTTACTCCTAGTTATAAACCCAAGGAAAATGAGCACATAGAGTCATCAAAAGACATGAGCAAAGCTAGGCGTGGTGGTGCACATCTTAACACCAGCACTAGGGAGGCTGAGACATGAGGATCACAGGTTTTGAGGCCAGCCTCAGCAACTTAGCAAGACCTTCAGCAACTTAGTGGGATTCTGTTTCAAAATAAAAATAAAATAGGTCTGAGGGGGGAGGGATAGCTCAGAAATAGAATGCTCCTGGGTTCAGTCCTTAGTACTACACACACACACACACACACACACACACACACACACACACACATACACACACACACACGACCTGAACAAAAATGTTCACAGAGTCTTATCCAAAAAACCTAAAAGAAGCCAATCACAATGGTGTACACCTATAAATCTAGTGACTTGGGAGATGGAGATAGGAAGATCACAAGTTGAAAACCAGCCTGGGCAAAACCCTCTCAAAATAAAAATAATAAAATAAAAAGGGCTAGGAACATAGCACAATGGTAGAGTGCCCCTGGGTTAAATCTCTAGTATGCAAAAACAAAACAAAACCTTGAAACAAGAAACAATCCAAATGTCCACCAATCAGAGAATGAGTAAACAAATTATGGTGTTTATTCAAGAGAATAATACTCCGCAATACAAAGAAATAAAAATATTACTACAAATAACACTATGAATGAATCTCAGACATGATGTTGAGAGAAAAGAGCCACATACAAAAGAGCACATACTATATGTTATTTGTATGATGTGCAAGAATAGGCAATCTAATATAGTGATAGAAATCAAAATAGCAGCTATTTCTGTGGTGGGAATATTGGCTGGGAAGGAGCACCACCATACCTAGCTTTTGATGACTATATACTCATTTCTCTTGGTGTGTGTATGTGTGTGTGTGTGGTGCTGGGAATTGAACCCAAGTGAATTTTACCTCTGAGCTACACCCCCAGCCCTATTTTATTTTTTAGTTGGGAACAGGGTCTCGCTAAGTTTCTGAGGCTAGCCTCAAACCTGTGATCCTCCTGTCTCAGCCTCCCAAATCCTAAGATTACATATGTGTGTCACCACACCCAGCTGAGCAATGAAATATTTTAGGGTACTGGAAATGTTGTATTATATGTCAACAAAATTGTTTAAAATAAAACAAGGAAAACCACATCTGTATCCAGTATAGAGATATACACCTGCTGCAGGAGCCGTTAGCCCCATGGGTTAGCATGGGCGGGGTTAGCATCCCTAAAAGGAGATGAGTGTATTTTGTATGCAGGAAAGAATTTGAACTGGGTATCTAGCGCCAAGAAAGGTGGTCTATCGTTATTATTATGGCTACTCACAAATATCCTGGTTTTCTCCTTTCCCTAGCATATCATAAAATCACCTTCCCTGCCCATGGTCATGATATTTAGACAACGTAATGTTAGCAAAATGTGGTGAATCCCTTCAAAAGCCACTGAGGGCTCTGACACTGTGGTCTGCACAAGTTATAACTACCCAGGTAGCTTCATGCCACAGGGAAACCAGAAATGGAGCAGCAGAGACCCTGCAGCTCCAGAGGGACACAGATGGTGCGGTGAGACGTGAGCTTGCTTCATTGCAGACCACTGAGATTCCTGTGTTGTTTTAATACCAGCAGACCCTTGCCTGTCCTGATGGATAAGATTGTTCAGGAGAAAAGGCAAGCAGTAGGAAAACTTGTGCTTCTTTATGTGAAAGGACTGAATATGAGTAGATGTCTGTATTTGCTTATATTTTCAAAAAGAAACAGTGGGAGACTAAAGTAAAAAACAATTTTTAAAGATTCTCAGTAATTAGCCGGGCGTGGTGGCGCACGCTTGTAATCCCAAGCATTCGGGAGGCTGAGACCAGAGGATCCGGGTTCGGGGCCAGCCTCAGCTACCTAGTGAGGCACTCCGGAACTTAGTGAGACTCGGTTTCAAAATAAAGAATAAAAAAATAGGGCTGGGGGTGTAGCTCGGAGGTAGAATGCCCCTGAGTTCAATCCCCAGTACCGCAAAAAAAAAAAAAAAAAAAAAAAGATTCTCAGTAATTAAATGGAACGAATTGAGTTAAAGGAGCACTGATGGAAGCCAGACTATTCTAACTATACCTCAATATAGAGTTCTGATGTTTTAATCATGTAATTATTCTTCGTATTCAAAAATAAAAGCAAAGCAAGAGAGGGGCCCTTGTGGTGGGACTGTTCAGAATCTTGACTGTATTAGTGGCACATATGATAAAATTGTTTAGAACTAAACACACATGCACACACACACACACACAAACAAAAGTAAAACTGGGGGAATAGGAATAAGATCTGTGGGTTGTGCAAATGTTGATATTATGGTTTTGATATTATACTATAGTTTTATAAGCACTGCCACTGGTGGAACTGAATGGGTATATACAGCATTATTCTATATTCTTTCTTATAACTTGATGCAAATATATAATTTTTTCCTCTAAAGTTTTAAGTAAATATCAAAGTAAATCAAGAAGAATGAAAAGGCATTCTGTACAGATTGAAATCAAATAGAACCAAATGATACAATTGTATTTCAAGTTAGTGATATGATCATATGAGAAACACAATTATTTCAAGTTACTTTGAAACCCAATATTGTGATGAGAGATCTTTATTGAAATATAAAGGAAAATGGAGCTGTTAAGGAATCCAAACTTCATTCAGTAATCTTATTGTCATTAGTAAGAGCTGTATCATTTTTAAATATCTTTTTCTAAATGGTAAGATCAAGTGAATAAAATTAGGTTAATATTGAGATTTTCAGCATATAACAAATCTACATGTACAGAATCAAAGAAGTAAAAACCTTGTGACATTGCATTTGAAATGAAAATAACAGTACGAACACATTATGATTTTTATTTAAAAAACTGCACATTTCTTAGTTGCACCCACTTAGAAGCAATGAGCACCTCAGTGTCATTTTGATTTTCATTTCCTTGATTGCTAATGATGTTGAACATTTTTTTCATATATTTATTGGCCATTTGTATTTCTTCTTTGAAAACTATCTCTGCAGATTCATTGCTCATTTTTTTTATTGTATGTGTGTGTTGAGCTTTTAAAGTTTTTTTTTTTTTGTATATTCTAGATACTAATCCTCTATTGGATAAATAGCTGCCAAAGATTTTCTCCCATTCTACAAGCTTTCTCTTTAGACATTTGATGGTTTCCTTTGCTGCATAGAAGCTTTTTAATCTGATGTCTTTTCATTTATTGTTTTTTGTTTTTATTTCCTTATCCTTGGGAGGTCTTATTGAGAAAGTCTCTGCCAGTGCCTATATGTTAGAGGGTAGGTTCTATGCCCTCTGCAAGTAAATGAAAAAAATCTCTGGCCTAATTTATAGGTCTTTCATCCATCTCAAGTTGACTCATGTGCAAGGTGAGAGGTTGGGGTTAGGGTTAGTGTTAGAATTGTTTCTGATACTTTTATTCCATTTATCTATGTGAATTTTAAGAATTTTTTTCCTAGTCCTGTGAAGAATTACAGTGGTGTTTTATTAGGGATTGCATCAAATCTGTATATCATTTTTGGTAATATGGTCATTTTGATAATAATTATTCCATCTATCCAAGAACATGGGAAGTCTTTCCATCTTGTAGAGTGTTCTTCAATATCTTTTCTTCAGTGTTCTGTAATTTTTATTTTAAAGGTCTTTCACTTCCTTGGTTAGATTTATACCTATGTATTTTATTCTTTTTGAAGCTACTATGAATTGAATTATTTTCCATATTTTCTTTTCCATGGGTTGATGATTGGTGTATAGAAAAGATACTGGTTGTCAGGTGTGATGGCTCATACTTGTAATCCCAGTACTTGGGAGGCTGAGACGGGAGGATCACAGGTTCAGTGAAGCCAGCCTCAGCAACTTAGTGAGGCCATCTGCAACTTAGTGAGACCCTGTTTCAAAATAAAGAATAAAAAATAGGACTGGGAGATGTAGCTCAGAGGTAGAACGCCCCTGGGTTCAACCCCCAGTACTACAAAAAAAAAAAAAAAAAAAAAAAAAAAAAAGAAAGAAATATTGATTTTTGTAAGCTTTTGTATCTAGCTACTTTGCTTAATTTGTTTATTAGTTCTAGAAGTCTTCTAGTTGAGTTTATTTGGTCTTCTAAGTATAGGATCATATCATTAGCAAATAATTTCACTGTTTCTTTCCCTATTTGTGTCATTTTAATTTCCTTCTCTTGCCTTATTTCTTTGGCTAGAACTTCAAGTACTATATTGAATAGAAATTGTTATGGTGGGCATCTTTGTCTTGTTCCTGACTTCAAAAGGAATTATTTCAGTTTTTTTCTCCATTCAGTATGATATTGGCTTTGGGTTCATCATATATTGTCTTTATGATGTTGAAGTTATTTGCTTCTATTCCTAATTTCTTCAGTGTTTTTAGTATAATGGATGTTGAACTTTGTCAAATGCTTTTTGTGTATCTATTGAGATGATCATGTGGTTTTTATCATTCATTCAGTTTATGTTGCAAATTACATTTACTGACTTGCATCTGTTGAACCAAATTTGCATCCCTGAAATTAAACTTACTTGGTCATGGTGGAAAATCTTTTTGATGTGGTTTTGAATGCAAATTGTTAGCATTTTATTAAGAATTTTCGCACCTATGTTCATCAAGGATATTGGTCTGTAATTTTTTTCCTTGAGAGATCTTTATTTGGTTCAGGTATCAAAGTGATGCTAGCTCTGTAGAAATGTAGTCCATCCCTTTCTACTTCATGAAATAATTTGAGAAGTATAGGACTTACATTTTCCATAAAGGTTTTGTAGAATTCAGCTGAGAATACACTGATACTTCACTTTTCTTTGTTGAAAGGCTTTTTATTCCTCCTTCAATCTTGTTGCTTGTTATTGGCCTATTTAGGTTTTGTATATTCTTTTGGTTCAATTTAAATAGGTTGTGTGAGTTTAAGATTTTATTCATTTCTTCTAAATTTTCCAATTTGTTGGAATATAAATTTTAAAAATGACTCCTGATTATCCTCTGAATTTTTGCGGTATCTGTGATGATAACTTCATTTTCATTTCTTATTTTATGAACTTGGGCTATTTCCTTCTTTCTTTTAGTTAAGTTTGTTATGGGTTTGCTGATCTTGTTTATCTTCTCAAAAATTTTTTTGTTCAACTGATTTTTTTTGTATTTTTAATTATCTATTTCATTTATTTCTGCTCTATTTTTTGCCATTTTCTGCCTTCTTTTGGACTTGGAGTTTATTTGTTCCTGTTTTTCTAGGGTCTTGAGATGCATCATTAGGTTGTTTATTTGGAGTCTTTCTATGCTGTTGTTGTTATTTTTGTTGCATTTTAATGTGGGTACTCAATGCTAAAAATTTTCCTCCTAAGACCACTTTCAGAGGGTCCCAGAGAATTTGGTAAGTTGTGTCTCCAGAGTCATTTGATTCTAGAAATTTTAAATTTATTCCCTTATTTCCCTAATGATCCAGTCCTCATTCAGAAGTGTATTGTTCAATCTCTGTGTATTGATATAGTTCCTTTGTGTCTTCTTGATATTGATTTCTACTTTCAGCCCATTATGATCTGAGAAGATGCAAGGTATAACATTCATTTTTTAAATTTAGTAATACTTGCTTTGTGGCCTAGAATGTGGTCTGTTTTGTAGAAGGCTCTGTGCACAGCTGATAAGTATATTTAGTTGGTGTTGGAGAGAATATTCTGTAGTTGTCTGTTACATACATTTGGTTTATACTGTTACTTAGGTCTGAAGAGCCTTTACTGATATTCTGTCTGGTTGACCTATCTAATGATAATAGCACTGTGTTGAAGTTACCCAGAGTTATTGTATTTGGGTCAATCTGTGTCTTAATGCTTATTAGTGTTTGTTCAATGTAAATAGGAGCACTGATATTAGAGGCACAAATGTTTGCTATTATTATATCATCTTGTTGGGTTGTTCTCTTTATCAATAAAAATGATCCTCTTTGTCTCTTTTGATAAGTTTTGGCTTAAAATCTACTTTTTTGGATATGACAGTAGCTTTTCCTGCTTGTTTTTGGTTTCCATTTGCATGAAATACCTTTTTCCATCCTTTCACCTTTAGTGTAAATAATAAATAAATAAATAAAAGAGAAACTCACCTGCAAGGTGAGTTTTTTGAAAACAAAATGGTTGGATACTGATTTTTTAATACCCTTTGCCAGTCTATGTCTTTTAATTGGAAAGTTAAGACCATTTACATTCAGTATTATGTAACAAACTGGATATTTGTTGTTTCCTGGCATTTTGAGTTTTGCCTTATGTTAGGTTCAATTTAAGTTCTGATTTACTTGGTTGTTTTTTTAGTGGAAATCATTCCTTCTCTATGTTTGAGGTTTACTTTTTTGTGTATTGTTTCTTTAAGTAATTTCTGTAGTGTTGGCTTAGTAGGTAATTTTCTAGTTTTTGCTTAACTTGGAAGATTATTTTTCCCTCTTGAATTTGAAATAGCTGTGCTGTATATAACAGTCTTGGTTGTAGATTGTTTCCTTTCAGGCAAACATCACTCCAAGCCCTCCTAGCTTTAAAAATTTGGGATGAGAAATCTGGTGTAATCCGTACTGGTTTGCTCCTAAGTGTCACCTAGACTTAAGTCAGTCCCCTATCCTTCCTGTGTAGATGGCAATCAGAAGTCTGTCCCAAGGCAAAGGTTCCCCAGCCTGCTTGGATCTCCTGTTTGCCATGTTCTATGTTAGGCACAGTCAGGGAGGAGGGAGGTTCACAGAGCATGGTCTGCTCAAGGGTCAAAGAAGGCTGGTCTGGAATAGTCTGAATTTCCAGAGATTACAGTTTTCCTCAATACTTCACTGGTGGAACAGGATGACAAAGCAGCCTGGGAGAGAAGCTTGCCACAGATTCCCACTGCCTTCTCTGCCCCCTTTGAAGCTGGTCCCCTGCACAAGCTCTCATACCCATTGGAAACTCCCACTGGGGAGAGCTTAGCCTTTCACTCTCAGTTCAGTAGTAGGGAGGAGAAGGAGCTGGGCTGAGCCCTCCCTTCTGTATCTCTGAAGCTCAGAGATTTTTTTCAATATTTCAGTTGCAGTCTGTAGTGAGCAAGTTCACTGTGGGTTCCCACCTGGTCTGCTGCCTGTGTGAATGTCTTTTTGAGACTGTTTCCCTGACTCTGAGCTCTCCTGCCCATTTACATTTTCATTCTTCTCAGCTAGATTTGGGAGCCATAAGGTCTAAGAAGACCATGGCTGGAACATCCTGCCCCTTGCTCCCATAGGTGTAGGCGTCTCCATGTAAGGTACACTTGATATCTGGAAACTGTTTCTGAGTGCTGAGTTGGTGTGGTTCCAGGATTTGTGGTTATTTTTCTTAAAGCTCTGTGGCTCCTGCAACTCAGATATGGATTGTACTCTTTTGTTAGGGTCCCTTTTCCAGTCTCGGCTTACTGTTTAAAAAATATGTAGTTATATTCTCCTGCTGGTACTTTGTGTATGTGCTGGTTCATCAAGGCTTAGGCTAGTCAGACATGGTGGCACATGCCTTTAATCCCCACTACTTGAGAGGCTGAAACAGAAGAATCTCAGGTTCAAGGGAAGCCTCAGCAACGTAGTAATGAGATTCTGTTTCAAAATAAAAAAATAAAATAAAAAGGGGGTTAGGGGTACAGCTTAGAGGTAGAATCCCCTGGGTTCAATACCCAGTACCACTCTCCCCCCAAAAAACCAGAAAAGACAAAAAAGTTTAAGGTATTTTTCTCTCTGAGATTCCTCCCCAACTTATGGAGGAAGTTTTCTGCTATTTGAGCCCGTCTACAGAGTGAGAGAGTCATACAACTTTATTTTGCTTCGCCACTTTTTTTCCTTGGAGATTAGTTTTTCTAAATATCTTTCAACCCTGCAGTAGATTGTTCCCAATAGTGATCCTAATAATTCTCCATGCATTCACATACTTGAGTGGTTTCTTCTTTCCTTAACCCTAGACTTCCCCACCTGATTTATTTGGGGCAATAGGACATTAGCAAATCTAATGTAAGAAGAAGCTTGAGAGCTCTTGCTCCTTGGGGCTTATTCTCTTGCTACTCTTGAGAACTCTGTGGCCCACCACGGTGTGGAGGAACCCAAGCTAAGTGACTGTCAGGTGGGAAGCCTGGCCTATTTGTCTTTGGTACCCTGGGAAACAGTCTACCAAAGTCTAGCCACATGAGCAGAACCAGCTAGAAATTACAGGGTCAGTGCAAAGAGAAAACATGGAGCCCCTTTCAAAATAGGAAGAATTTCAAAACAGTGACAGCAGAGCATTCAACCAAGTTTGGGGCCCTTTAGAATATGAGGTCCTGTGTGACTGAGCAGGGCCCTCATGTGGATAGGGTCACTCCACATCAGCCAGTTGCCTGTGCTTTTTACAAGGGTATTATAGAATTCAGTGGAGTGGAGCTGAGCTGCCCCAGACTTACAGAGTCATCCAGCCACTCCACAGAATTTGGAGCTAAATAAGTGTGGTTTTGAAGTTTCAAAGTATTTATCTGTACAACAGAAACTGATATAGACATTAAATGGAATAATGGCTGGTCTGGAGTAAGAAATATGCAAAAGGAGACTGAGGCATCTTTTGTATCAGAAAGCAAGAAATCTCAGACAGATGAATGCATGTCTAAAGAATACAGGAAAAACTATAAATAAATACTGAAATCTAGTTAATGGACTGTTTAAGAGGAAGTGTCCTGATGTTTGCTTCTTACTTAGAAATTAATCAGAAATGAATAAGGATTTAATGGATCAATACATGGATGGGTAGATGGTGTATTAGTCAGATTTATGTTACTGTGACAAAATACCTGAGATAAACAACTTAAAAAAAGGAAAGGTTTATTTTTGCTCATAGTTTTAGTCCATGGTGTTAGTTCGCTTCATTTGGGAAACATATGTTGGAACAAAGCTACTTGTCTCTTGGTGGCAGGGAAGAAAAGAGAAAGAAAATGGTTGGGGCTCTAATATCCTCTTTAAGGAGATGCCCCCATGACCTAACTTTCTTCCACCAGGCCTCATTTCCTAAAGATTCTACCACATCTCAATAGCAGCATGGGCCAGGGACCAAGCCTTTAGCATACGGGCCTTTGGAGGACATTTAATATTCAAAACCATAAAACAAGACACATGTGACAAAGAAAATATAGTAAAATATTCATGGAAGAACCTTCCAACTTATTCAAATTTCCTTCCTGTTAAAATTTTTATAACAAAATCTTGAATAATAAGAATACAGAAGCCAAAAATTAACTTAAGCACATTAAAATATGTACAACCCTGTGTATTCATAATGAAAAAACAATTTAAATCAAGTCACCATTACTGGTAACTAGGGCATTAACTCCACATTCTTAAGATTGGTCAGTAAAGGGAAAGAACTATCTTGTCTTTCCTGTGTGACCTATATTTCAGAATAATTAACCTAATTGATAAAGAAAAGTGTCTTTTACAGGATGAGTCCAACAAATATGAATGAATGGAATGATAAAATTAGATAAAATTTTTCAAGTCCTAATGAAATGTTTGATCTGTGCAAAAATCATCAATAGCTGGGTGTGGTGGCACATGCCTGTAATCCTAGTATTTGGGAGGCTGAGACAGGAGGATTGCAGATTCAAAGCCTCAGCAGTTTAGTGAAGCTCTCAACAACCTAGTGAGACCTTGTTTCCAAATAAGAAATAAAATCGGGCTGAGGGTGTAGCTTGAAGGTAGAATGTCTCTGGGTTCAATCCCTAGTTCTACAAGAAAAAAAAAAAAGTCATCAATATATGAACCTTATAGATAAGAGATTGGCAGTGTTATAGTTTGAATGTTATAGTTTGAATGCTAATACATGAGAAAATCTCATGTATTAGCAATGCAAAGATGTTCAGAGGTGAAAGAATCAAATCATAAGGGCTCTAATCTCACCAGAGGGCAAATCCATTGATGGGTTAATAGTTTGAGTGGATTTGTTGAGTGGTTCCAGGCAGGTAGGGTGTGGCTGCAGAAGGTGGATCGTTGAGGAGGACATTTGGGGTTTATATCGTCCACAGACCCCTTCCTCACTCTCTCTCTCAGAGAGACTCTAAAGACTTTGCTTACTTGCTTCCGACTTCCATGAGGTAGATGAGTACCCTGCCACCACCACCATTTATGCTTTGGAGCAAGTTCTATGGATTGAAACCTTGGAAACTGAGTCCCAATAAATCTTTCTTCTTCCAAGTTTTGTGTCAGATATTTAGGTCACAATGGTGCGATGTTGACTAGAACAGAGAACTTGACAATGGTAGTCAAGCCTGGAAGGATCAGATGTCACTACTGGAACTCACTGTGCCACATAATCTTCCTGGTACTGCACATTATGTCTGATGCGAGGTGTAACGAAGGACACACAACCACCTGTGTAGGAATTGTGCCAAATACACTTGAACCTTGTATCTAAGTAAGCTTTAGGGCTAATTTCCTACACAGAGACAGAGAAATCAGCTAAATAACATGATAAAGAAAAAACATAATGAATCAAAGTCTGTGTCATTTTATGAAATGACTGACCTAGCTACTTTCTTTCTTCTTCTTTCTCTCTCTTTTTCTTTTCTTTTTGTGGTATAGGGGGTTAAACCCAGGAGCATTCTACCTCAGAGCTATACCCTCTGCCATATTTTATATTTTATTTTGAAACAAGGTCTCACTAAATTACTGAAGGATTCACTAAGTTGCTGAGGCCATCCTCGAAACTGTAATCCTCCTGTCTTAACCTTCCAAGTACTGGAATTGCCAATTACTTAACAACAACAAAAAGTCAGTAGTTCAAAAAGGACA